>JBAMHV010000025.1:2843259-2854577 GCA_037177535.1 Pseudomugil gertrudae
TGTGTCTTGTTTGGTTTAGTTAGTATTTATACTTCCTGGGTTTTCAGTTCAGTGTGGGTCATTAGTAGTTCTTTAGTTTTTGCTAGTCTGGTTTCTCTGAGTTAAAATAAATATCCTCATCTGCATCTTTCTGCCTCTGTCTCCTGCATGCCTTGGGTCCACACATCTCCTCCATCCTTGCTCATCCCCCAGGATTTTTGACAGATATCCTGAAAAGTTTTGCACGCGCATGCATGAACTTTACATGTCCCGACAATACTAAATATAACACCAACACACCAACAACACCTCTGGCTGTGGTTTCAGCTTGTGTAGAAAAACACGAGGACATGAAGCATGGATGGATACGAGTTTAAACCAACTGCTCGGTTTGTCCATCGTGAGCAATATGTCATCTTTGAACAATAACCAAGTGTGTGATGTGATGGCAAATACATTTCCTACGTGTGAAATAGTTTCTTTCATATAACTGAGACCACAATCAGTTTATTTTATATTAACAATGAAATATATCAATCATCACATTGTCATCAGTCATCTGTCACCCAGGGGACGGACGATTTAAGTGTCTCATATCTCATTCTAATTGAACTGACATCAGTCAAACCCTTCACAAAGTAACTGGAAAAAGAATGGTCCCTTTATGAAGGACACTTGATGGCGCAGAGAGGAAGAAGCCAGAGGAGGAGGTGGTGACAGTAGGGTTAAAAACGTGAGAAGAGGAGAGAAGAGCAAAATTCAATATATTTTTAATCTAGCGGATGTAATCAGATTATGTGTCTGCCAGGAGCGACGTATTTCATAAGGAATAACCAGTTTCAGGGAGGGAAGGGGAAGTGGAGTGGCGAAGAGGAGCGGTGGAGACGGGCACTTTGGCTGGCCGATCTACATCGACACTGACAGATTCTAATAAATGCGCTGGGAGGCGCCCGGAGAAACACAATGCCGTGTAATCATTTTATCATGACAAACCGGAATTCCAATGCTGTCCCATGTGAGCCGAGCTGGGGCGAAAATTGAATTAACTGTGAATTGCTCATGCTTGGGGAATGGGGAAGAAGAAAAAGCAGGATATGGGGAAAGAGAATAGATGGCGGGAATACAGAAGATGAGACAGGAGAGAGGAGGTTTTGGCAGATTCTCTGGTCTCTCTGGGCTCACGTGGTTTCAGAGAGGAGCTCGCGTTTCAGCAGCTGCTTGCTAACGACGCTAACTCGGATCCAACACTGATGAACTGGAGACTGTATGGAAAACACATTACGAACTGCTTAAATGAGACACAAACGTCCTCCAGAGTCAGAAGGCCAGTGTTATTAGGAACAATCCCACACATCTGCTGACACATGTTAGACCGCAGTTGTGGTTCTTCTTTTGCAAACTTCTATGTGGTGCAGCTTCTAGTGGCTACACGTCTCCCTGAATGACAAGCATAATGAAGATTTGGAGAAGACTGGCACTTAAGTAACCACAGGGGCCAAAGTTATCTTCGTGGTTTTGCCAAATTAATCCTTTCAGCTGCCACTCAAATGACTTTTTAGCAGTACAGCAACATGCCACAGTGTGGTTGGAAGCTCAGGTTTCTACAAGGAATTAGCTAAAAATTTCCCAATTAGTGTAAGTAGTTACTTCTGTAGCTTTAGGAAGTCATGTTAAGTGCAACCAAAATACCCCCACCACCATGGAAGCTGTGAAGTAATACAGGTTTGGAACGCTCCCTGGAGGTCCTGCTCAGACCACATTCACATAAAGCACTTGTGCTGTGTTTAAATGTTCCCAAAACAAATCCTGCACAAGTTAGCAGCTGGAAAAGCTGCACAGTGGTACGGCAGGGTGAGTCAAAGCACACGTCAATCTGAGAGGACTCTTCGTCATTTGGATTCCTCAGAACGTTCCACTGAAACAGAAATGTCGTTTCACGGCGTTTGATGAAAGTGACATGCGTCGCTGTCAGGCTCGGAGCCGAAAAATTGCTGCGCGGCCTCGAGGTTGAAGCTGGAGACAAAAGTAATGGACCTCAATGGGAAAGTCGGGTCAGCTTGACACAGAGTTTTATGTTCATGGCGAAATCATAAACGCACATCTGCAAGTTATCAGAGAAGAATTTCCAGAGAAATTCCAAGTGGTGATGTAGCACTGAGTGTGCTTTACTAGCCAGGGTAACTCCTAAGTGACACATTTAAAGTAAAGCTAAATAAAGTCAGACCGTGTTAAAGTTGCATTAGATAACATGTTTACCCGTAAAGTCACGGCACCACTTTTATTTCCCAAACATCTCTTTCTCGTAAACTTTCTCCTTCCCTTCTGAGAAGCTCGCCATGACAGTACAATCGCTTCCTTTTCTTCTCTCGCCGCTGCAGAGCAGCTGCAGGCTGATCTCAGCTACGAGCTCCGAATGTAAACCAACCGTCTCAGAGTCGCTCCACGTGTAAACCTGACTGAAATCTTTCAGCAACAGTTCAGCTGTCTCTACGAAAAAGGACTCGTGATGATGTTACATCCCTGAAAGCAAGTAACGTGGTGGTGGTTCTGATATAAGCTGCTGTTCACGGCTGGTACATGTCTGTCCCTAACTCCAAATAAGTAGCAGTGCTGTGTAAAGTGTAAATAAACAAAACACATCTCATAAAGCCATTTTTTTCATTAAACATGAACATGAAGGTTAAAACTGTGACATTCGGTTATTTAATGGAAAATATTTGGGGCTGGAACACGTATCTAATTGGATTAACTGGCAGCAGGTCAGGAGCATTTCAGAGAAGCAGAGTCCTGCAGATGTGAAGATGAGCAGAGGATGAAGCAAAGTCAGGGAAAAACTGAAGACTTTACAGATCCCACGATGCACAATATAATCAGTAGCTGCGTTTTTATTACGATATCTCACTAAATAAAAGCAATATGTGGACCTGCAAAAGCTACGTTTTCAGGGGTAACAGAATCAAAGTTAAAGAAACAGAGAATCAGAGGGAATCTGTGCACTTAAGACAAAGCCATGAGGTAAAACAGGATGCCTTAAACAGAAAGCTGCATGGCTTCAGCAACAGAATTCACCCTAAAAATCCACAATCGCAGGTTAAAGCTTATCAATGAAAACAAGAAGCCAGTGTGAACATGAAGAAATGCTGGTATGAAGCGGGAGTGGGAGCATCCAGCTTGTAATCAGCTGACATCTCTGATGGCATGGAGCTGCATTCGAGTGGCTTTGCAGGAGGCGAGTCCATGTAAACGGCCCGTCTGCAGACCTTTACCAAGCCAGAACATTTGGAGGATCATAGAATGAAAAATCTGGGCAGCTATAATCCTGCATCAGACCAGAATGGGACTTTAACCACCAGTAACTGGTTTCCCCACTTCACAGATATGATGCTGGGATGACGGGATGATAAACAACTGGTCCCATATTTATGAAATGTGTTTCTGATGATGAAATGTCCCAGTTTTAACATCTGAAATGATGTTTATGTTGTGTTAGGAATAAAATACGGGTTGATGAGATTAATAAATCATTGCTGATGTTTTTTATGTCTCAGTTCATGTTGGAAAATGTTTCGTTTTTTGTAAATATCTGTAAAACACACAAACATGTTTGTGTATTAATAAACATGTATTAATACTTCTAAAAGAACGGATGTGTGAAGCAGGTAAAAGCCTAAAGATTAGTAGTTATGATCTCCTTCAGCCTTCACTAAAACACAGACATGGACCTACCTGTACAGGTATTCCACTCTTACTCCCTTCCTTTAGTGTCAGACAGCCTTTGCATATGAAACCATCCATCTGAAGAGTTGTGTCAGTAAGGTTATTACGGATTTTCCCCGCAGACCTTATCGAAATTCCTAACTTCTCATCTGGAAGTTCAGTGATGGAATTGGCTCATTCCTTCTCTCTCTGTGGAGGCATTTGTTCCTCCTGAGGGTAGAAGTAGACTATCACACTCTCAGAGAGGGAACAGTATCTGCCGTGCTGCGGCCTGTGACTTCAGATTACGGCCTGTCAGGGTTCTGGGGTTGCTACGGATACAGCCCAGATGCTGTCGCTGTGGAAACGGGAAGTGTTGACTGCTGAGAGATAAAGGGCTTGATTCTTTTCCACCCTCCCCTGCTGAACACATCCCAGAAAGGAGGACTGAAGAAGAAAAACATGCACAGAAAGATCCACATGTGCATGTGTGATACATGTAGAAAAAAAGTCACCTACCCTCACTTTGCATTTTTTTCTCTCTTTCTGCCGTCACTCCAGTGCTCCTTAATCATTATTATCACAGCTCTGACCCTGGCCAATGAGCATGAGGGAGGGATTTGCATAATTAGCCCCACTTGGTGGACAAGTCCCACTCCAGACCTCATGAGAGCGTCTCCAGTGGGCTTGCTCGATTTAACATATAGGACACTGTGTACAGTTAGATAACAGCAGCTTAGAGGAGGGCACACTTGCCAGGTTTTGCTTATTATAAGCAACTTTGGACTTATTTGACTGTAAAGTTTCTTTCAAGTCTGATTATTCAGCAGCTTGGATTTTAATAGGCTTCTTCCCCATATGATAGCTGTCTCTCGCCACTGTATGTGCTTAAGAAAGGACAAGTTTCACAGCTTTGCATTTCGTCATACCTCTGCCTTCACCATCCCTTTCCCTCCTGACATAAAACTGCATTATAGGAGCCTGCGGCTACTTTGCTAACAATTCCCAGAGACTCATAAAGTGGATTAAGGGACAGGATTAAAGCTAAAATGGAGATGCTGTTAAGGCATATATGGTTTACCATGAAATGCAGAATTTTGCTTTTATTGCTTCATATTTTGGGGAAACATACTTTGTAACTTAGCAGTTACTAAGTAGGCATTTTGTATGGTTTGCATAATATAACTAATAATGGGATAAAATAAATCAACCTACCCACAAGTACATAAAGCTCTTACAATTAGCTTAAAGTCATGACTAAATCAGTAAGTTTACGTGATCCTAAAAATTCCCTGTTCCACCAAAGCATTTCCTTTTCCTGTAGTTACAATTTACTTTGCCTTTATAAGGCTGACAAATACTTAAGCAGGACATGAGATACTGTGTTTTTTGTGTTATTCTAGTCTTATTAGAAGTTTGCTGTCTCCAGTAAATGTAACCTTGTTTTGGTCTTAATGGCTTGATCTGGGAGTTTATTTGCTTCTTCCATGTTTTTCAAGTTTCTTTTATCCTTTTCACCACATAAAAACCAGTTAAATGCTATTCATCTGTCCATTTCCTCTGTTTGTTGCCATTTCAGTTAGCATTTTTACTAGAGCTTACCACTTTAATTCTGCTAATTTCATCTAAAAAGGCCTATAAAAGTCACCTGTGATAGCTTGAGTTACCTATGCAGTCCAGCATACTCTTTCACCCAAAGCGACATATAATTGCGGAACAATGTTAAAGTGTACAGCAATAAACCGCGTCATACACATTGGGTGTTTAATCTAATTAAAGTCTAATTAAGACAGAGAACAAATAGAAGATGTACAGAAGAGCAGGTTAGATGTTTGAGAGGCGGTGTCCTCATAAGAAATTAGTCTTGAAGAGATTCTTGAAGGAAGAGGGACGCCTCTGCTCTGACAGCACTTAGTAGCTTATTCCAGCACAGTCTGTATTGATAGGTGTAGCAGTAGCATGCAACCGTCCTGAGAGGAACTGCATTATTGATTTAGATTGAATTAATGCAGCTATGTGTACTCTAGTAGAAGGCAATGAGCAGCGGAGTGGCCTAGTTGGATCCTTCAGGAGCTCAATGTACCTCTATGTTTTGGACCATCGTTGAGGTTTTAGGACCAGCCAAAAGATTACTTTGGCATGAGAGATGAGGTAAACAGTCGTCAGTATGAGTCAGATATAGGAACATGATGTCATAACGATAGCTGATTGTGCACCATGACGCGTCATTGTGGAGATAAAAACACCTTTTTCATGTTAGGATAGGAGATTGTCAATGTATTAGAAAGTGGTCCAAGAACTGAGCCTTGGGGAACCCCTGTACAGAGCTGATGGAACATGAGAGGTTTGTCTTTGCGATGACAGTTTAAAGTACTTTCCTGAGGTAGGACGCAAATATATAGTATGTCATGTCTGAGTTCTTTCACAGAGTACAGACTAAGTAGGAAAATGCCACTATTGCGACATTTAAAACTGCAGAGACAGCGAGAAAAAAAGGCCAAAACCCATTTTTACTACATGTTGAAATACAGTTAATAAAGCTCAAAAGGTATCTCATCATCATGAGAGTACACTTCCTGCCATCATAGGTAGAAACATCGACTCCCAAAGTCTTTTAACATGTCTGTCATCTAGTGATGGAAGGTAGAAACATGTTTAGGTTCTTTTGTGAAGAATTCATAATAAAGTCTAATCATCTATTATTGACATTACAGGAGTTCAGTTTGTGGGAATGTTTTCTACCTGGTGGAAAACTCAGTGATAGAGAAGCAAGTTAAATCCACCCCAGAGGTTTGAAATCACACAAGGCTGTTTATTTTAATAAGTTAAAATGAAACAAATATGCAGGACCGTACTGATGCTGTGCATCTAACATCCAGTATGCGAAGCACAAAAAGAAAGGAAGGAAGCTAACAGGAGCCGGTGTTCATTAGAATTCAATACATCTTGTGTTTAATTCGCCAAAGAAGAGGGGAGGAGTTCTCATGCAGATCTCTTGTTCCATCTCTTCCTGTCATTTTTAAGACAAACCACAATACAGAGAGAGAATTGTCATTTCAGCAAAAGCTCCTCGCAGTAATGACAAAAGTAGTATCCTTGACATTTATTACATAACATTTTTTTTTACAAAAACGGTTTCCGCCTCCGGCAACACCGTTTTCAGCACACTGAGCAAGTTTTTATAAAACTTTCAGCTCTCTAATCATACACTTTAACCTGATTTAAACTCCTACAAGAGAGTGGGGAAGAAAAAGGAAGCCATGTTCACTGCAGGTAAAAAGACAAATAGCAGAAGAGATTGATCACAGCGTTAAGAACCTTATTTCAGTCATGAAAGATTATACAAAGCCCATGAAGCACAGGGAGGAAGAAGAAAGCATGCATGGAGGTGATGGAGTGATTAGGAATAACACTAAAGACCTCCAGACTGAGTGGCCTGCAGCTCAAAGGATGTCAGCTTTCATCACACCCACATATACACACACTCAGAGTGAAGCACCTCTCAGCTGCTTTGCAGTCTCCTGAACATCATCCTGACTGAAACTTTATTCTGTAGCTTATGCTCTGGGCTTTTCCTAGAAAACAGCAGTTCCTAGTTATGAAACAACATCCGTAACTAGCAGCCTGACCCCGTCCTCGTGGTGCAAGCATTATTTGGATTTCTCCATGGAAACCGCAGAGACAGCCCATAACACTCCCATTTTATGACAACATGCCCTAAAAGTAGGAAAGCTGAGGCCCTGTGATGTTCGAGAGGAATTAAGTGGCTATGCAAGTAAAAAACAAGAGTATGTTGATAGTTGAGAGCCACATTGTGTTTCTGTTCAACCTGAAACAGCTGTTAGGTGACGGGAAAGAGCGGCAACAAAACAAAAGAAAAGGATAAGTACAAGACTCGTGAGCCAAGGTTATGTCTGCTGTCAGGAACAGTTTCCAACAAAGTCGTTTCCTAAGCAGGAAAATGACACAGAGAGCCCTTTAAAAGTTCAGAGAGGGGAGGTCGTGTATGGAGGAGCACAAAGGGAATTTATGAGGGTGTTTTAGTCCCAACTGTGCTGCCTCTCTCTTTGTGTCTGCTGGAGATTTAAACAGCAGGAAGCCTAATGCAGAGATGCTTTTGTGCTTTTCTTAGCAAGAAAGTATTAAGCTAAAGCTGCCAGGCTAACAACCAACATGAAATAAGGATTAAGCAGAACATAGTCCCTGCTCTGCTCTAATGGGGTTCAGCAGAAAGATACGTGGAGAGCTGCAATTGACCCGTGCTAACCCGAGCGCTTCATGCTCCTTTCCCTTGTCTCGAGCATACACCTGATTAAGCTCTGCACACCAAAATATTCTTCAGATGCGTGAAAGGTAAGCGAAAAAAGAAAGCTTTAAAAACTGTAAAAGTCTGAGCAGATGCAGTTCTTTTGATTTACAGCTGCTCTTAGATGGATGGTATGTTTAACAGTACAGTGTAGATTTATGATGCTGTCAGGATGTGAGCATTTGAGCCTTAACACCTGCTTTGGAGGCCTGTTTTAACACGGACAGGCCATGTACAGAGATGGTACATACAGTCACTGGAACTCACATTAATGGTCAGCAAACTAATCAAAATGTGCAGTACATGGAGTCGCATGTTTGAAGCCAAAGGCCACATTTAAGACATTTAAGAATCAACCAAAACCATCTTACAATAACATTAATTAGCCTTTTCACTCTGACTTTCCAATTTTAATCTTCCACTTCAGTTCTGCTGGCCTTGTGGACCATCAGGAACCCCACCAGCCCGAGCATCAGCCACACAAACGGGTCAGGTTAGTGTGGTTATTTTGTGAACGCACAGCGGTGGGCACATTTTCCTTCCGAGTTGCCAGAAGGCTGAGATACACTTTTAAAAGGATAAAATATTTTTGTTGCATTGCAATAATGGGAACCATTAACTTAAATTATGCAGAGGTAAGTCATGCTCCAAAAAGCTGTGGTTTAAATAATTTAACTTCAAATCTTAAGCAGACATTTTGCCTTAGTATACAGAACAATTTTAGAGGAGCTACATTTTAGCATCTAAAGATGTCAGGACAGACGGTGCAAAAAGATGAGCAGCACCGCTCCTTAAACACTTCTTCGCTGTGGTTTTTACCTCCACTGACTGTGCAAAGCACCATATGTCTGAGACGCCACGGAAGAATAATACAAAACGTCTGTATTTCCGAGGTTACGGGTTTATTTCTGGGGATATGAAAAGCCTCCCCTCATTTTTCCTCTTCTGCTCAATCTGTTCAACATCTGTAACTCTGTCAGCAACAGCTCAATCGCAGCAACTCAGGTTGAGAGAGTGCCATGGATCAAACGCGGAAGCAGAGCGTAAATGGCGAAGAGCTTCAGGGTAAAGTCCTAACTGGCTCTGCCGCTCCTTTTTGTCTCAATTCCCTTTTAGTTGGAGTCATTTTGAGGCGATCAACCTGTGAAACAGAGTGTAATAGCGACTCTGGGATCTCATCCATCAAATCCGCATGCTGTAGGGGGCCTTGGGGGGGTCTTATGTGCAGAAACAACATCTAAATCCACAGAAAAATAATGAAAGAACCTGAATTTCAGCTTCCCAGAAACATAATCAAATTAAAAATGCTCATCAAGGATCCATTTGTGAGATTATTGGCTATGAGCTCGACAACAAAGCTTTAAATTGGTCCAAGGCTGGTTTCCTCTTTTTAATATTGTTGCATTGAGCACACAGTGCTCCACAGCCCTCTCCATCCCGAAGAGCTTTAATCTCCCAGTGGGCCTCTGGGCGACCCATCTAACACACATTTGCATACATCTGCATATTTCCCATTAGGCTCCACTTGTTGCCTTTTTTGTGGAAAACTCGGATATGGTGATGATCACCCTCAACAGGAATGCTCCCATCCTTCACTGCCTCCTTCTTCCACCTAATAGTTCATCCACGCAGCCTCTTCATCCCTTGTTTTCACCCTTTCTGTGTGTTTCTGTCATCGCTGTGATCAGAGAGCAATATGGAGGTCTGATGCTGAGACAAAGGGAGACGCTCTCAGTTAGATCAGAGGCGCTAGCTATGGTAAACCATCTGGGGCCAATGACAGCCTCTGGCCCGGGAGAACACAATAACAAGACAGAAGAAATGAATTCAGCGCACAATGACCACGACTGAACCACACTAATTAGATTAATATGTGATCAACTATTCAATTAGGCCCATTCAGCTGCAGCGCTCCAGAGGTATGGATACATGCTAATGAGATGAGTGCACAGAAATAAGGAAAAAAAGCCATCATGAGGCAAAATGCACGAAGTGTGTTCAATATGTGTACTTATACAAACAGGAGTGATTGTACAGATTCAGCTTATTTACCACCACATAGAAATTAAAATCCCTGAACCTCTTCATGATCATTACAGTCTGCTAACAATCTGACTATGATGTTTTAAGTCTTCTCTGAAGCCACACTAAAACGCTGGTGGTCAAAAACAGCTTACCATCTACGTTTCAGAGCAAGTTTCTGTACACTGGAGCTGAATAAGCAAAGTTTAGAGGTTTAAAATGAACAGGTGCTACATTAGTTCATCACAGCTCAGGAAAAATGAGCTAAATTAATATGAAACGGGATGTTATATACGTTATATTCCAGAGGATAGTCTTGTTAATTCTCCAGGTGGAGGAAAAAAAAGACATGAGCTACATACTGCAAACCTGTCCTGTAACCTCTACCAACACCTTCTGTTGCATCTTAGCTTATTAATCTTTAATAGTCAGAGATCCTAATCTCCACAGTTTAAAAACTTTTTCTGAAACTGCTTAATGCTTCTTTTAAAGTATGTTTCCATCCGACTGGTCTTCATGAACCTGTTGGACGAGCCGAGCGTTCAGAGGCGACGATGTCTTGGCTCCCTCTAACCAGAAAACACACTACGCCTACAGTGACTGAAACCACAAGCAAACCAAAACATAAACCAGAAACAACGATGTGAAAATGAAGCTAAGGCTGCATTCACACGACCCATTTTTAACCCGTACGGGATTTTTCTGATAGTTTTAGCAACACAAATGCATTTTTTTCTCCAAATGTGACCCAGAAAACTTCTGCACGTCATTCTAAATCAAATACATATCTGTGGTTTATCAAAGCAAGCTCTGTCCAAACAGTCATGTTGCAATTCATTTTACTTACAGGTAACAAAGAGAGTCAGGTTTCACAATAAAAACCTGTACTTCCCACACGGGTCCCTTCAGGGCCACTGATAGTTCACATCAGAAAGTGATGTTACAATTAAATCATGCAAACAACCAGACAAAATAATTAAAAGTAGAAAAAAAATGTAAACTCAACAAAACATTGTACATGAGGATTAAAGGTGCTTTTAGCTGATTCTGCACAGCTCTGAACCATGAGCAAGAACAGAATGAAGGGGCGAATGGATGGATGAGGGGGCGAATGGATGGATGAGGGGACGAATGGATGGATAAAGGGACGAATGAGGGGACGAATGGATGGATGAGGGGACGAATGGATGGATGAGTGGACGAATGGATGGATGAGGGGACGAATAGATGGATGAGAGGGCGAATGGATGGATGAGGGGGCGAATGGATGGATGAAGGGGCGAATGGATGGATGAAGGGGCGAATGGATGGATGA
>JBAMHV010000025.1:2859951-2872192 GCA_037177535.1 Pseudomugil gertrudae
CACGAGGAGAACCCACGCTAACACGGAGAGAACCCACGCTAACACGAGGAGAACCCACGCTAACACGGAGAGAACCCTCGCTAACACGGAGAGAACCCACGCTAACATGGAGAGAACCCTCGCTAACACGGAGAGAACCCACGCTAACACAGAGAGAACCCACGCTAACACGGGGAGAACCCTCGCTAACACGGGGAGAACCCTCGCTAACGCGGAGAGAACCCACGCTAACACGGGAAGAACCCTCGCTAACACGGAGAAAACCCACGCTAACACGTGGAGAACATGCAAACTCCACACGGACAGGTTCCTGGTTTGACCAGTGTAAAGGATTCATAAACACATAAACACCAAATGTTTAGCACAATAAAACTTGTGCGATGTTGAGAACAGATGGAGCCAAACTAGCCAAACATTTCGGAGACCTTGTGGAGAACTTTTCATTTGGGTGAGGTGCCCTCTCCATTTATTCGTTCACAAACTGAGGTTTACACATTTTAAATAAATCTCAGTTATGTTTTCAATCACTGAAAACTATAAACAGATGTTGTGGTTGCAGTTATGAACTCAATCATTTCATTAGTTATTTCATTTTAAATGACTGAAAAAACACAGGCAGAGGGTTGATGGGTTAAGATATCTGTGTTGAAGCTGAGATGGTGGCATGCACATGCATAAACACAACCATGCTAATCCGAAGCAGATAAATAATCACAGGAACCAAGCAGCAGACTCAAGTTTGGAGTTCCACTACATTAAAATATCTTCCAAACGGGAATGTTTAGAGAAAAAAAGTCACATTTATAAAAGAGAGAAAAGATTTGAGCTGAATAAACCCAAGTTTAAGATTTTATTCGTGTTAACTTAGAGAAATAAGAACGCGGTCCACAGTTTAATAACACTTTACCCACACATATCCTGTTCAACTATACCAAAAAGATTCTATATTCACCGTGACAGAAAGCGTGCATGAAGAAATGTTTCCCATCATGTTGGCCCCCTTTGCCGTCATAGCACGAATGCAGATTTTTGACACTATGGTGTCACCTTTGCTTTTTAGAGCCAGAAGCAGCATCCATCTTTTATATTCGGTCTCTTCCGCCACACTGAACTCACACTTCAGAGTTTGGGTTTGGATAAAAAGGGAGCTAAAGCATTTCCAGTAGGTCTCCCCAGGTACCTAAAGACACATAAAATGTCTGGTAGATGTCAAGTCAATGCAATTTGACATGTATCTCTGTGATTTCTGCTTAAATAACATGCACAGATCTGGTTGCATGCTTGGAATCCAGAAATGAACGCACGGCTTTTCGGACGGACTTTATATAACAGAAAATGGAGTTTAGTGACATCTAGTGGTGAACGTGCAGTTTGCAGCAAACTGAATGACACCTTTTATGTGAGCTGCTCTGTTCGGGTCACATCCACACAAACTAAAAACAAAAACGAGGTAATTTTGCAGGAAGTTTAACTCTTTAGCACAAGTATGAATTTGTTTTTATTGCTTTTATTTTTTAAAAATGAGTAAAGGTTGAAGGGAAGTGAACTAGTTGGTAAAAAGGGGTTTTCTGGCCCTTCACACTGCCATGTCAACTCAGTGTCTGCACTGAATCAGCTCTGGTTGTTACATCATACAATATTTCTGCTATAAAGGTCTCCACCCTGCAGCATTGCTCCACACATGTGTGTGTGTGTGCCAACTATTTAATGGAGTACACTGCATGTGATATTTCTGTAAATCCAATTCCTTATTCATGCTCTGGTTGATCTTTTACAGTTGCCCGATTCATACCCGAGGACATTTTCTCTGCGACCTCGTACCACCATTAGCCGTCTGCATCTGGGTTGAAGTGACAACCCCATTCTGTAATAAAGCAGGGGAACAAAGGCTTGTCCGCCTTCATCACGATCGGATGATTGTTCTGCAATGTGCTCGGACAAATTTGGCACCTGGTGCGCCTTCGCGAAGCAGACCGTTTGTGTTGATTAAAGATGCCTGTCCACCCCTCTGCAGTCAATCAGCTTCGCTTCCTGCTCTGCTCCGCCGAGACGTTTCTAAAAACAAAAAAAATCCTTCCACATTCATTTCTTCTTTCTTAGCGCGCTCTGTTTTTAATTCCCTCTTTTGTTCTCTCCCTTTCACAACACCCTGGGGTCACCATCTGCATGGCAACACTCGCAGCGTGACACTTCCCTAACCCAAGGAGCGAGGGAAGAAAGCAGCGACGGAGCAGACCTATCTCTCACTCTGTTCGCAGGCCTGCTATAATTCATTAGCTCTCCCCCTCATCCCCTCTGTACCCCCCCTCTGCAATGTGACCATTTGTGTCAAAGCAGATGTTTGTGAGTGAAGCCACTTAGCTTTTTCACAGGTGGAACTGAAAGATTTCTATTTAAGGCAAAGAAATAAATCAAGCTGCATTAGTATTATCTGTAGCTGTAAATATAATATGTGTCACATTTATTGGTTTATAACATATGCATAAGTGGAGTAATTCAGTCTGACCTATCGCCATGACCCTCGGTAAGGTAAACTCTTATGATTGGTCCGTTTTTATTTGGCTATCTGGATTTACTGGGCATTCGTCAGATACACAGAAAGTGATTATTCCTCTCTTTTTCCTAAACTCCCACCAGGCAGAGAGCCTCTCACCTCTCTCCTCATCACAGCTCATTTTACTTTCCCTCCCTTATTGTCTCCCTTATTCCCCCCCCCATGGTCACATGCATGTACATGATCACTCTGCGGGAGGCGGGGGGGGTATTAAAAAGAGGGGTGGAAGATGCTGCATATGAGTGTTTAATGGAAGGAAAAAAGAGTGGAGGAGAGAGTGCATACTTCCTCTTTTAAGCCATACGACATAAAGACGGTTGTGTGTCACTTGGGGGAAACGCTCCCACTCAGGCGGGTTTAAAGCTTCTTTATGGGCCCGGCAGCCGCCGTGCACATGGCGGCAGCACCTCTGAGAATAAGACTATAACAAAGTACAGCACTAAAATACAGCCAGAGGGAATGATTAGTGTGTGTGTGTGTGTGTGTGTTTACGTGTGCGTGTACACGGGAGTGTGAGGCGGCTGGTGGAGAAGAGAGCGGCGTGGTGCATTATTAAACAGATTTGTCACTTTGGGCCAGTGGTGTTAAGTGTGTGTGTGTGGGTGTGTGTGTGTGTGTGTGTGTGTGTGTGTGTGCAGGGACCAGTGTATAGGCTACAGCTGAGATAGAAATAAATGGAAAAATGAGGAAAGTGATGAGAAATGAGACGGAAAGGGAGAAAAATAAAGAAATGTGAAAAGTTCACAAGAGATTAAGAAAAAAATAATAAAGTAATAAAAAAAATAAAACATTTGCTTCATCAAAATATGCAGATTACCTGAATTTGGTGACATTCATAGGAACACACACACACACACACACACACACACAGTATGAATTATCATCCATCATCTAAACAGTTAACCCATCCTGAAATTTAAATATTTACACAACCCGACAGATTCATGTCCTCACAACATGAGCAATGCCAGCACACACACACACACACACACACACACGCACAGCGTCATGTGGGGTGTGTGTTACAGTTGTGTTATAAATCCCTCCGGCTGCTGTTGACTAAGCTGATCTTTGGGAGGAAAGCGGAAAAAAGCAGCTTCTGCATATGCCATGACAGGCAACAAGGCTTGTTTTAGACAAAAATAACATTAAAGAGACAGACAATGTCCTCCGTGTGTGTGTTCGTGTGTGTGTGTGTGTGTGTGTGTGTGTGTGTGTGTGTGTGTGTGTGTGAGAGAGAGTGTGTGTTATCTGAATGCCTGCGGTAGGTAGACTTACTTTTGGAAGAAATCAAACAAGAGCAAAGCTGCAAGCGGCAACAAATGTAGAGGATAGAGCAGAACAATGAGCCTTTGCACGCGCGCACACACACACACACACACACACACACACATGCTCAGGCTGATGATTCAGCGTTACAACCAAAATGTGTTGGTGAAAGCAGAACAATCGCCAGGTATCAACTCTGATGGGAGAAGCAGATGCAGGAGGAATTTTTTCATATTTTTTAATTTCCCTTCGATGCTTTTGTTCCTGGAAACGACTCCAGAAATTCTGTTTTCACCACAAAACACTTCACAGAAAATAAACACGCACATTCCTAAATGTCAAGATTTCCTGCTATTAACAGAGAACACGAGAGTGTGCAGCAGGTTGGTTAAAAACTCAGGAGATTATCATGATTATTCCCTTTTCTTTCCCTGCTCCTCTCTGGTCTCTCCCATCTCCATCCTCCTCTCTCATCTCTCCTCTGTCTATTATATTTTATGACACATAGTCACCTAAGATATGCAATTATCTCTTTTGGATTCCGGAGATCTGGGAGAAGCGCAGCCCTCCCCTTCCTTTCTCCTCCTGCCCGCCTCCTTCACTTAGAAGCTGAAAACCGAATTGTTCATCGTCGCCACAAAGGCGTGATTGGCAGCGGTGGGAAGTAGAGAGTGAACCGGGAGTCGTCTTCCTCGCCAGACTGTATAGTTAACGGACAAGTTTTTCATCAAGCAAAGACAAAAGGTCCAGACGTGGGCTCTAATTTAAACCAAACTCAAAATAAAAAGAGGCTTTCTGTTCGTTTTTGGACACATAAATAAAAAGAAAGTGTATAAGTTCCACCATTAAGCGGATGCAGCGACGCTCCTCTTCCTCGTAAGGAACCCAGTGAATCAAAATGAACCCATCGGGACATCGTGAGACCAAATTCATCTTCAAGCACCTGCATCCGACAGCGAATCCGAGCTGGAGCCAGACAGGAAACGATGCCCTTACCGCAGTGGGAAAATACCAGTAAAACCTGAATGTTTATAAAGATTAACCTGAGTTATAAATAATGATAGCAAACCGAAATGGTCTGAAATAGCTTCGCATGACTCGGGATTCTGTCGGGAAATGGAAAAAGATTAAAACATGAGTGTAGCCTTCATGTTTTTACTGGTGCACTTCCATTAAAACCAGTAATATAGGTACGACTTAGAGATGGACGCTCTCACACACCATCAAGCAGTGGTCCTGGTAATTAGGCCGATGGGTTTGAGCCTCTCCTTTCAGTCCGGGGGGATATGAAGCCACACAGAACGCAAGCGGACAAACTCTTTAAGTGGATTAATTAAAACCAGCACCGCGGGGTCAAAGGTCAAGCCTCACTGTCCACCGGCTTTCGCTGGAGCTGCAGGACGGAGACAGCGGAGGGCTTTGAAATGATTGGCCGATGATGAAAAAGGGAACCAGAAGAGACGAAACAGGGGAAGCAGGGTTGAAGCGATGGTGCCGAAATGCAGAAAAATGACTTCTGCCATTTTAAAAAACCCTCGTGTGTGTGTGTGTGTGTGTGTAAGGAGGATGCATTTCTGGGACAGATGCACCAGACTCTGCTGCAACATGAACGTGCTTACAGGTGGTGTGGTATGTAAAGACAGATAAGACACGCCCTGCAACACGTACACACACACACACACACACACTCGTCACTGATATTAACTCCATACTGTGTTTAATTTAATGCAACTCTGTGGAACTCAGACTCCAGAGAGTTGCATTAATTAGTTAATGTTGCTAATTCACGCGGCGCTCGCTGCATGTGTCACAGCATAAAGAGCATTTTTAACACGGTGAGGCCGTCCGGATCTTAAGACGCATCGCCGCCATCGCTGCAGTATCGCTGCATCACGATGTGTTACCGTTGTTCCACTAATACTCAGCAACACACACACGGTCTGGTTACTGTGTTTGTGTGTCTCAAAATGTGTGTGTGTGTGGCAGAAGTGAGTCTCATTAGGTAGGAGAGGTGCCTTATTAACATATGCAAACTGAGACGTATGTTTCTGTTTTCTGTGTGTGTGTAGCTATATGTGTGTGTGTGTGTAGCTATATGTGTGTGTGTGTGTAGCTATATGTGTGTGTGTGTGTGTGTGTGTGTGTGTGAGGTTTTATTAAGATGCACGGTCTTTGCAGAGGTACAGCTGTCCATCCTTCTATTCTAAGGGAACAAAGATTTAATAAAGTGAAGAGACAAGAGACAGAGGGAAGGTAAATACTTCCATCTCCTCTTCCTCAGGACTGCCTTCCTCTTCAAGAAGCGACCGGTTAAATTAAACTCTGGACCTCATGAGAAGACCTCAAACTCAAAGCCGTTTCTACCTGTTGAGCGATCGAGGCTGTCTCGAGGCAGATGTGTCCATTATTAACAAGTAATCTGAGGTAAAAGTGTCATTTTTAATGTCACAGAGAGATCTGTCCCCGTTAGCCGAACGGATGGAGGAGGAGGAGGAGAAAGCCTTTACTTTGGTGTGTCAGGTCAGCAGTTTGCCCCATTTCTCAGTCTGGTCATCGTTGCCTGTTTGGGAATGACATCATTTAACCCCCACCCTCTCCTCCCCCCGGTACATCATGCCTGCTCCACATCCCCTCACTCATTTTCTATTTTGGATTTGTGGATAATGATGCTGGGATGGAGGGCAGCGCGGGGATAAAATGAGAGGAGGGGAGCGGAAGCATTAAAGGAATAATTCCAGGGTCTTGAGGGTTCGGTTTCCTCTCCCCGTCTGTAAAATAGAATCTGCGATAGTCCTCGCAGAGTCTCTCGTGGGAATAATGACTTATTTATCAAATGGCCTTTTAAATTCCAGCTTTTTGAATTCATGGGCTTTTCTCTGAGATGCTTAATGACAGTGAATGTATTCAGATGGTCCGAGATGGAGCCATAAGTTCTGCCAATGAGTCTAATAACAGCTTGACAGGAATGAGAAACTGCTCACTGGAGGCAAGAGAAGCTTCACCTTTGACATCACGGGAGGCTCAGAAAATCAAATTTGTATCAGGACCGCCCTCGTGGGTCCTGATCCAAGAAATAAATGGCTGCGTTTACTGGATGTTTTGCAGCTCTGGAGATAAAATGTAATGTTCTTTAAACGCAGCCATGAGGAAATGTTACAAGAGAAATTCCTGGAGGGGCGTACTGTTTCTGGCTCAACAGCTGGAGGGGCCACATGAGCATGGGAGGGAGGGGTGTGTGTGTGTGTGTGGGTGTGGGGGGGGGGGGTATAAATGAGCGTTAATCTGACTTTCTGGCTGAAATGAAGAAGTTTGGAAATGATGGTGGAGATGAAGCTCCGCGCGGGGCAGCATGGAGGAGCCTAATGAGATGCACGCGGACACAACAGCTCGCGTGCGTCAGACTCGTGACAGAGCGGAGGAAGAGGGAGGAAGACGAGCTCAGAAAGTAGAAAGCGCGCTGTTCTCGCAGCGGTTTGCGCAAACTGCGCGTAATTACGCACCGCGGCGCCACTAAACATGGCTCAGAAGGCGGTGGCGGAGACCTCCTGCCAGCACCGCGACCCACCCTCATTTTCTCCCCCCTGCCTCCCCCACCACCACCCTGACACTTCTCCCTTCCTCCCCGCAGCTTGTGGAGGCACTGACCGCGCCGCTTACCTTAACACGTTCCAGCTTTTCAGAGGGTCCAGGTCTGAAATTATAGAAACCATGGTCGACTTGGGCTGGGCAGCACCGGGAGAGGGAGGGGGTGCAGCGGAAAAAAGCTGGAAAGAAAAAGCGGCGCAAAGACTGTAAACTCCTTCTGCGAATGACAGCGATTGCTCCGATGCAAGCCGTCCTGCTTGTTCAGTGGGTGATGAGCGCTGTCACAGCTTCTCTCCCTCACTCGCTCTCTCTCTCTGTCGCGCGCACTCTCTCCGCCCCCTCCTGTACAAAGCCTGCAGCCTGCGCTCAGCAGACGCGTCTCAGAGCTTCCTCCGGTCCTGCTTTCACAAGCTGCTGCTGCTGGAAATGCAACAGAGAAGAGGAGAGAAGAGATAACCTACCCATCTTTAGTCAGGAGAGCAGTTTAACGCGTTTTCTTTGGCTCTGCTCAGACAAAGACAAAACTAAAATCTCTTTCTGAGTTCTGTTGTGTGGAATTCTCTTTTCCAACCATGCATAAGTCATTTATTTTGGCACATGGTGCGGTGGTGCACACTGTGACTTCATGAAGCTTCTAAAAACAAACCATGTCAGTAAGTTTTAGCAGCTCAGAGTTCACACTGAAGAGCATCTCTGCTCTGTAAGCACTGGCTTCCTGTCTGACACCACCACATCCTGTTGATAACCGCCACTTTCCTTTTTTCACTTCTTCTTCCCTGCCCTCGAAACGGCAGCAGACATGTCATCCCGGGGAAAGAATGACAAGACAACGGCCAAGTCCGACCCATTCAGAGCTTCCATATGTGCTGGGGTATGAGCCCTGATGGGAAGAAAGATAAAGAGTCACATCTGTGTCATTTCAGATCACTGACTAGGTCGACTCAGTCACAACTACAGCACAAGCTGCTTGTTATTTCTGGGGTTAAAACATCTGAAACTGCTCTAAGTCTGATATGGACCGCTTACAAGAGCCATTATCTAAAGGTAAAGCTTTAAAAACACACGGATGAGCTTTAATTCAACTGAAAATTCAAAGAAAAGCAAACAAACGGATGTTTTAGAGCTCAGTCTGCAGGTGAGACGTAACAGTAATGCATCAGCTGCCATACTGAACCAGCTGTAAATAGACTCGATTGGACATCTGCTTCACAGAAGAGGAGGTGGAGGAGGATGGAGACAGTTGACAGCATCTCTCTCTCCTCTTCCTCTGTCTCTATTTCGGTCTCTCGCGCTAATAGAAACTAATGCTGTAGGAAATGCGTGCGCGTGCACGGATAGAGCAAACAGCTCAGCACACCGTGAGATATTTGTTGCAATCACACCCTGAAACCTCACAGAGGTGTGTTTATGTGATGGGTAAGCCGTGCAGAAACACCTGTCTGCATGTGCACACAGACGTACAGGAGTTTTATTCCCCTTTAGCCAGACAATGTGATATAAAAAAGGTTTTTCTATGTTTTTTTGTATCTGCTGAGATTCACTTTAAGCCACAAACGTGTTTTAAAACGAACAAAGGAAGGAATTAATGAATCTAACCAGACATGAAATATATTTGTTGATCATTCATTTACTGTGAAAGGATTTCTGGATGATGATTAAAACATTAAACTTCTCAGGGAGGATAATGGATTTTAATCACTTAAGTAATGGAAGCTTAATAACCTGCATCCAAATCTAAACATAAATAAATGTTTTTCCCCAAATTCCACTAACGATTCATTAGTTGTATCAACCTGTTCGTATCAACAAACTTCTTTCTGCACCGACAAGTCATGACGAGGAGAGCCGAGCCTGATTTCCACAGTTTAAACTGGAAGCCAAGCAGCTCGTTTCCACCCAGATCGTAAAAAACCTTTTAGTTTCTGAGACAGAGGACACAAACAGGCTCCTCTTTGGGCCCCTGACTCTGGACTGGGGCGGTTCAGAAGTAAGATGGATGGAAATGATTACAGCAGCTGAAACCAGACCCATCTGAAATCCTCCTCGTTACGGACGCCTGTCATTTATTTATCATGTGTCATTTTCATTCTGTCAACCTGGCTGCACCCTCACCTGGAGAGGTAAAAATCATCAACCACACCTTCACCTACACCCAAAACCCCTCAACCAATCACCATCCAACACACCAGCAAACAGGAAAATAAACGACCACATCATCATTCATTCTGGGAGAAACTGTTTGGAAACAGACTTTTTCTCCTTAGCTTGTGGATCTGTGGACTTTGTGACTTTGTGACTTGTTTTCTGGTATTTGTGGTGCACTTTTTTATATTAGATAACTTTGTGGTGTTTAGTTTAGCTCATATTTGGTTTTAGTAGTTTCACTTAGTTTAGTATTCTTGTCTTTTGTACCCATATTTGTTCGAGTAGTGTTAAAACTACTTGTTTTTTTGTTAGTTTATATTAAATTTTGTGTAAATATTTTGATCCAGTAAAGTTAAAACTACTTGGTTTTCTATTTATTGGATAATTAGATAATCTGTAGTTTGAAGTTTGTTTTTGTACATAGTATTTTGATAACTGATGTATTATATATGTACATTTACATCAGAGTTTTGAGGATTTATTTAGTTTTAATAATAGTTAACCGTAGTTCATTGGAGCTGCTCTCCCTTTTAGGAGGCCTGTTTTGTTTTGGTAATGTATTTCTTACTTCGGTGATTTGGCCGTCTCAGTTTATGTTTGTTAGGATTTTGTTATATTACTTTATTGTTTTGAGCAGCTTCTGGTGGTGGTCTAGGACCACTTGTGTCCCTTTTGGAAATTACTAAATTCATTTTCACCTTATACAACCGTGCAAGTCTTATGTAGTTACGACAGAAACCCCCTCTGCCTAACAGGGTCGTAACACTCCTTAATGAATGTTTTCGGGGTGCATTCCATTAAAGGTGTTAGAAACTTTACGCATTTCTATTGGACAAAGCTGACAATTATTCTCTGCCTGTTTTTATATTCATTACTTCTCATCAAGAGTGAAACTGCCTTTGCTCATGCAGAAAAAAAGCACAAAACATCATCAGCAGATGCATCCTCGGGAGGATTAGCCGTTATATTCACACATGAGCTCATTCCCTCTCACGTAAGAGAGATGCTCCAAGTTAAGCCTGCTTGTTTTCAATATGCGAGCTCTCATGGCAGTTTTAGGGAGCTGATGATTTGCATCGATGTGTAGGTTTGATGCTTCTGACTCTCTGGCATTGTTAACATCTCAGTATAAGTTATTATGGGACCTGTGTGTCCAAATATGGCTCTTAAAAAGAGCCAATATGGTGAAAATGAATATTGAGGTTTGTTTTCAAAGCAGCATAAACAGTGATATTAAAGGGTCTACGTCTCCTCTGTACATCCTATTTATTCACTACCATCATCACATACCAAGCAAAAGAATATCTTATAGAATAATAGTGCTCCGTTCCTCCACATGGATCAACCGAATGTCCCGTCTCACAGCAGACATTTTGAAAAGCACGGTAACTGACCATAAGATCCAGTTTGCTGCCCAGTAAACCTGAGGAAGAAAGCAACACGCACTCGTGCAGGACCTTTCCCTGAATGGATGGCAGCCATCTTTAGTTTCCTGCTATGACACATCAGGAGATTTCAGCAGAGCCCCAGAGGACTACATGCCTTTAATGGCTTTTACTGCAGACGGGAACACACTGAACATCCCAGTGTAAATCTGCTGCATAAGCTAAAGCCTGGACGTCACCTCGTTTCCTTCATTATTTATTATTTACTTGTTTTTAATGTAAAAAAAAATCTTGCTAATTTCATTTACAAAGATGGTGGAAGTCATTGGTTTAACACAGAGTCAAAGTAAGAACTGAAACGGATGAATAAGTATGACAGAGATGGGTTGGATGAGTCTGGGAGAGGGTACAGAGCAGGGTGGGAACCTTGGTCCTCGTCCTGTAAGATTTCCCAATACAATATATATATATATATAAAAATATGGAAGAAATGGTTACATTTTGGAGGTGATTTGGATCCCCGTCTGGATCCAGGAATGTTTCAAAGGAGTTCTTATCGTTGCATGATGGTAATAAGCTAGGCAAGGGCTTTTCTAGTTTATCAATCAATACCAATCTATTTTGACCCCCTCAAAGGAAAAAGAAATTCTGGTAAAAACGGTATGTCATCCACTTTGCAGAACATTTGATGTCTGTTGACATTCGTACAAGTCCACTTCCAAGCTTCTTAGGCTGCAGGTGATGACATGGTGTGGGGGGAGGATGACATGGTGTGGGGGGGAGGAGAGGATTGATGGGTGGAAGCTGTGAGAGGTTCAGGTAAGCAAATGACCTCCATGTGGTCCGGACCAATCACAATGCTGTCATTTCATCCTAAACACAGATGGATACAGACTCTGAGGTCAAAGGTAAAAGAACAAACAGGATAATGCTTCTTTTAATAACTGCATGAAAATTTCTTTTTAAATTCTTCAAATTGGTGCCGTTTTGATGGTCCAAACGCCTTAATAAGACACTTTTATGGTTACTCTTCTTGTTTGGTTATAAATCGCAAAGTCATGATTTTATCAAAAGCTAATTATAAAGATTCAAATAAATATTCATCATCAAGTTAAAATGGAGAAATTAGCAGCAGCTAATGATGACCCTGTTGTTCTAACTGGCTGCACGGTGGAGCAGTGGGTTATCTCTGTGGCCTCACAGCAAGAAGGTTGCCGGTTCAAAGGCTCGGTTGGGGCGGGGGTCAAACCGGGAATCTTTCTGTGTGGAGTTTGCATGTTCTCCCCGTGTTAGCGTGGGTTCT
>JBAMHV010000025.1:2936484-2949422 GCA_037177535.1 Pseudomugil gertrudae
CCATAGCCTGCATCTGGTCATAGCCTGCATCTGGCCATAGCCTGCATCTGGTCATAGCCTGCATCTGACCATAGCCTTCATCTAGCCATAGTCTGCATCTGGCTGCATCATTTGGGCTCCTTGGAGGATGTGTCTGTGCCATCTATTTCTCTGGTCCTGTTTTAGATAGTTTTCCACCTTGATGGCACTAATGATGACCAAAGTTTATTTGTAATTTATTTTCCTTTTCTGTGAGAATCTTTGTCAGTGAGTATGTAACTACTTTGATATTGTGATGTGTGATGTAAACCATTTTCCTTAGTCAAAGTAAAATCTTGCAAAACCAGAGATGCTCCAGCTGAGACTCAATGCCTTCAGAAACCATCAGCATTTTATATTAAATCCATCATCAGTTCTTTTACTGAAGTCCTCTGGCAACATAAATACATTGTAGCAGAGTAAACGATAAATAAATGAGCAAATATATTTCAAATATATGTAGATTACAAGATTTACAACAACTTTAACTCATAGAAGGCAAAGCACATTCACAATACTTTTCATCCATTCACACAATGTCAACAGTACTTTATTAATTTCTACTTATCAGTATTAACTCCCCCACTTTAAGGCAAGACAGACAGAAGATTGATTTATTTATGCCTCATACAGGTATTTGACATGGAACTGCAGCGAGCGACGGTAAAGAAGAAAAAGATAAAACAGCAAACACACAATAGAAAATAAAAAATAGCTGAATAGGTAAATAACTAAACCCTTTCTACAGCTCAGATTATTTTCAGCTTTGCTTATATGAAAGCTCTTTGTTTTGATGTGTTTTCCCTTCTTTTTAAAGAACATTGCCAGGTTTTCTTCTGGAAATCTGAAACCACCATTTCTTCTTTTTTAACCTGTCAGCCTCCACAAAACCATATCTGGGTCCTTGATAAAACGTAAACAAGGCAAACAGATTAAAGTTCACTCCTTTAAAGGGAATCTCTGTCCACAGGTTTCTTCCATCATATTGATATTTTTGTCTTTCCCAATCCCACTGGGTGATGATTCTGAGTGGTGTGTTGGACTGCCACTGTGTGATTACACTGAGATCTGATGCAAAGATGGGAAGATCGCAGTTTCTTTTTCCAGCCTCTATGACATTAAAAGGTAATCGCCTAATGGAATTGACCTTTCAGCTTTATCTCTCTATCATGCATATATAAAGAGGTGACATCTACTGTGTGTGTGTGTGTGTGCCTATATGAAGGTGTGTATAAATGCTTCAAACGATATGAAGTGGGAGGGTGTAAAACAGAAAATGTGTCCACCATTTGTGCAGCTCTGTGACTGCCAGCGCATCTTTGAGTGTGTGTGTGTGTGTGTGTGTGTGTGCAGAGACTGGCACAAATGTGTATGAAGTTTATGCCAGTGGGCTCGTCTAGCATTACCCAAACGACTATGAGATGAGGTTGGAGAGAAAGGGCACAGTGTAGACGTGAGAGTGTGTCACCATTGACCTGCAGGCCATTAGCTGATGGGTAAATACTGTCATCCCACTGCGGTGGAGAGAAGTTCACTGTTACTGATTCATTACGCTGTACTTCTTAAATGTTGAGAAAAGAAACCAGGCAGGGAAAAATCCAAACTACAAAAGCAAAAAATAAAGTCTTAAATTGAGCACCTGGCGGCGGGTATACTCTAATAGCAGGAGACTGTACCAAACTTTATTGATAAGGCACTTTTTCATACACAGAAATGCAACTCAAAGTGCTTTGTATTAATAACGCAGTGATCAACCTCCTCACCGTCCACACTCATTAAGTCCATAAACCCACAAGTCACACATGTAACCATGCTGAAGCAAGCTGTTGAGCTGATGGAGGATGAGCCTGTATCTGTAACTGATTCTGCTATAACACAGTGTATTTCCAGGCTGTGCATTAGCACCGGAGAGGCTAACGGTGGCTAATTAATGCACTTTAATTATCTAGCTGGATATTGTTTTGGTAAACCTAAACATATAATAATGCAACATAAAGGACAATTGACCACTCTGCTAGAAACCAACTGTATCAAGCTTTTAAAATAACACGTATTTCTGCAACGGACTGGCAACGTGTCCAGGGTGTACTCTGCCTCTTGTCTGCTAATTTAAGGGATAGGCTCAAGCTTCCTGCCACCCTGAACTGGACTAAGTGGCATTAAAAATGGATGAATGGAGAATATGTATTTAAGATGAGTTTTTTGTAGATATCTAGGTAATGTTAGTAGTCCTAAACTTCAGTAATAACCAAGAGTAGGTTTAATCCCAATCTGTCACTGATTAACACAGCAGTTAATTTAAGTAGTTTTGACATGCAAGTAAACAAACTAGCAAATGATTTAGTTGGATGACAGCTTTGGTATTTTTGTTGTCAACCTCTAAATGCAATGCCAAGCCTATCCATATTTATTACCAAACAAGGCAGTGTCTAATCCAGCCTAGGGAAGCTTCTTGCTGGCCTCTTGCAGCGCTCATGCCAACACGTCCTTGCTAAAAAAGCCGACGGAGTATTTCAACTAATAGTCACAAAGCTAGTTGTTAGTTTCTAATTTCACCCCAACGAGGACAAGAAATGATTGTAGATACGAGTTGTTTCGTTAAACTTACCACACAGGTGGAATGAGGAGTTGTCTTTTCATGGCTACCACTGGATAAGTGTTACTATTATTTAATGTTCAGACTGAATTAGGCTTAATGGTTAAAGTGTTCAGTTACAATATGCAGTCCATGCCAGATGTTCTCACTGTAGTCTGTTTTATTGAAAAAGATCTTATAAATGAATCCAGTCCTTGTGTTTGTTCATAAAGCTGTTCCTTAATTACTACTAAAATAGAATACTTCCAATTAGTGTTTTTCTTATTTTTCTGTTTATTTTTGTAATTTCTTTATTGTTACAGCTAGTGGTGGATAGCTACATTTAGCCACTTTTATACTTACAATTAGCACTAGCTTCTTTATTTTTTTTGTAATTTCTTTTTGTTTCAATGTAAAGCACTTTGAGCTGTCCTGTACATGAAAGGTGCTGTATAAATAAACTTGCTTTGCCTTAATTGTGGAATGCTACTTTTGGACTAACCGTCTTACAATTTAATTTAGCTTTGCATGCTTTGCTTTAAACAGAGTAATTAAAAATAATATTTAGACTTTTGTAATTCACTGTGTTCCGGATGTAGCAAAAACAGCATTATAATACTACCATATGTTCACAAAGGAAATAAGGTTTTTAGCTGTGTCTGATGTGATGAGCTGATATCAGCAATAAAATATAAAAGCTGTTTTTACCGTTTTAAATGACAACCTTCACACCACATGTGCTTATTATGCCGTATATCAAACTTTTGCTGACAACATATAGATGTCATGTCCAGATTTTTTTGTTTGATTGGCATTAATATTTGTTAATTTTCATCGTATTCAGTTTTTCATCTTTTTTATCATTTCTGTTGTTGTTTTAGGTCCCATTTATTCAGTAATATAAAAAAAAGTCTCTCAAACTTCCAAAGAGCATACTTAAGTCTGATTCTTCCTGAATGAACCGGCCACCAGTGTGTTTACACCTCCAGACCAAAGTGCTTTTTTGTCATCAAGGGTTTTAAAACACCTTCAGTTATTTATTAGGGTTCAAGGTCTGCAGAATTTCTTACTAAGAAGTCCGAATGAAAACCAGTGAAATGTTTGGATGTACGAGGTTTAGAGGCAACACTAGAACGTCCCATCCTCTTTTCTGCCACTGAGTGCTGAGTGGGTCTGACTGCTCAGAGAGAGCACTCTGTTTCTCAGGGCTAAATCACTCAGGACTCATAAAGGAAGGACTTGCAGCTCAAATACCGACTGAGCAAACAGACAAATGGAAGTCTGGGTCGTGTGTGTGTGTGTGTGTGTGTGTGTGTGTGTGTGCAGTCCTTTGCACTGCTGCCTCTACAATCCAAACAATCTTATTCGAAAGATCAACCTCTTCTAACAATGACCGAATTCATTTCAGATAATGCGTTTTTTATTGTACATTTAGCAAATCCGTATTAATGCATGCTGCATTCCACATTTTAGTATCTATTAACTGGAGGAAAACATACCCTGGCCGATGTGCTTGGAGTTGAAATCCACTTTGCAGCATGAAATAACACTGGAATAACTAATGCACCAACAGTTGATGCTCAATGGACAAAGCTAAAGAACGAAAGCACTGTTGACCACTTCAATGGTTACAATATCCACACTAGGGCCG
This sequence comes from Pseudomugil gertrudae, assembly GCA_037177535.1. Taxonomy (NCBI): domain Eukaryota; kingdom Metazoa; phylum Chordata; class Actinopteri; order Atheriniformes; family Pseudomugilidae; genus Pseudomugil; species Pseudomugil gertrudae. The sequence goes on from JBAMHV010000025.1 coordinate 2,940,729, forward strand.
AGTTTGCACATGTCTAACACTCTTCTATTCGGTGTCGGAGGATATTACCTGTTGCTGCAGAATGTCATCAAATAAAACCATGAATAAAGATCAGTTGTGTCTATTTTCCCTCCTGAGTAGCATTTCTGTTTCTATTCCAGAGATTTCTGTCCTCCTAGACATAAACAGATGGAGAGAGATGGAGGTAGGGAGCAGAGGGAAGTGGTTAGCTTCAGGCTGTCAGTCAAAGAGAGAGATAAAAACATCAATTTAATCAGTGGTGTATCTCAGGCTGCTGCGTACTACTGTCAATAACATTAAATGGAAGAACTCCTATCAACAGGAATAGCTGCATTTAACTGTTTTAAGATGGCAAGACAACACAAATCTAGTGTTGTTGTGGCAACAAAAAATCTACTGGTAGAAAACACAAGCAAGAGCATAAGAAGGATGCGTCTTTATTGCCTCTGAGAGCAACAACTGAAACAGCAAGTATCCAGGATGTGATGGATTCATTCATGCCCATCATTAAATACGCTTGTGGACAGAGACATCTGTCCCTCATCTGATCTCAGACTGATTTCAGAAAACTTGTCAACGCAAACAGGGCAGTGCCACTGGAAACCATGGAGACAGCTCATGTGCAACCAGTGAAAGGAAGAAAGCAGCAGCGACTGCAATGTGTGTAAGAGCTCATAAGCCACTGGTGTCAACTGTGCCGTCTCCTTCTGAGAATACACATCAGTGATCTTCTTCACCCCGCCTAACAACGTAAACCCCACACAGGAGTTTGTGTGGGGTCTAATAATAACTAACATAAAGAGGGCTTGAGTAAGCTCTGTAAATAGAAATGTAAAAATCTTTTAAAGAGGAATGAGGGCAGAAATCCAAGGATCCTCTGAATGGTGACAACCCACTAGCATGTGTGATAAAACAATATTAGCTTGGTTTCAATCACATGACAGGCTCATGTGCTTCTGGTAAGTGAGGTGGTGGCCTAATAAATAATTAGCATAGTATAGTATAGCATGGACTTTGCTATCACACAACACTGTGCAATGAAATTAGGGGCCTAAAGACCAACACCGTGTTCTGTTTTAATAAGAATAGATGAGTATAGATTAATTTAAGATATAAAAAACATTGTGTTGAATATAAAAGACAATCGAAACTGAGAACAAGTGAACTTTAAAGCTACCAGGTGTCCCTGAATCATTGCTGTTCATGCATGTGTGGGAATGAGTCATTGTCCATCATTGTCCAAGTCCGAGTATTTTCACTGTTTAGATGCAAGTTCATGAACATTAAGCCATATGATGACATGTAAATGAAGTAATGCAAAAAAGGCCAAGCAGAGTAAAAGATGGCAAGCTTCTTCTTTGTGTGAAAGAGGTTAAAACTTTAAGATAAAAACCTTCATTATCATCGCTGGTGTAGGTACAGCTTAGTTTTGATGCCGCCATTACCGTGTATTGTGCCTGTTACAAGTTCTTATATCATGGCATGTGACGTGATGCTGCTGCCTGCTCGCTGCAACATTTCCCTTCAGTTGATATTAAAATCATTCTTTTAGCTTATGGATGCCAAAATAAGACCTACCCTACCAGTCAGAACTGTTTCAGCCTCATGTCCTTCATTCTTGGCCACTAAGTTCTGCTTAGTCGTACCATTAACAAAGCTCAAGCTGAGACAACGTTTGTTTTAAATCTATTTTAAATCTACTTTATGAATTAACTACATTGTACTGGATAGTGTTGATTCTTGGTAAGAACCAGATCTATATTGGCTTCATCATCATAAACATTGCTCACATACACTGACGAATGATGCAAAGACAAATTAGCTCAACTCACAATTTGGTGACTTCTTGCTTAGCAACTGCTAATATGATCCACAGTGATTAACACGTAATCCACCAATCCTTTTTTATCCTACAGAAAGTACAAAAGGCATTCTTCTCATTCATGGCTTGCATTTGTATGATCAATCCAACTCCGTGAATTAAACAAAACAACACACGAGTCATCAAGAACATGTTAACAAGCACATTTGGATTTGCACCGAGCTAGGTCGACCTCCCCTTTATTATCCAGGATTGGATAATAATAGGACTGATGGGATGTCACATGAAAACAACAGCTGTTTAGCTTCTTCCACTGGTGTGCAGACATATCTTGTACATTATGTTTCCATGGTAACTCTGGATTAGTAATGAGATAATCAATAGTAATAATAACAAATACCAGTCTGGTACTGTCCGTGCCACATACTGAGAGAAAGACAAGTGTAATGAGATCAGTAATCAGCACATGTTTTTAGCAGGCGAGGGGAGAACACGCCAACTAGCAAACACCTCTGTATTAAAGCCTCCCTGCAAAAATATTCTGACCTCAAAAGTCTCCTAATTTTGATGAGACATTAATTAAAAGTGATAAATCACACTTTCTTCTGCCCCAGAGCATCATGTGACTTTTGCACTTTGCTTTATGACACCACATCCCACACCAGCAACAGGATGTCAACACAAAGAGCCATTTATGGCTGATTCGGGAAAGACGTGCGAGAGGACATTATTGGGAAAGAGAGAAGGTGGCAGAACAAGAATAAAAATATGACTGACTTTTACTGACTGAAGAGAGCTCAGCAAAGAGACAGGATGCAAGATGGATGCTGAATCAGTCTTTGTTCAGGACACAGAATAGAGAAAAACCAAACTGTGAAGCTAGTTTACGGTAGCACCATATAACTTCCTGTCCTTAAAACTCTACTTTTGTATTATTATGTACCATTTTTGAGCCAGTGCTGCTCTCCAGCATCCAGAAGATGAGAAACCGTACAACACAACCTGAGCTCTAGGATGTTGTGAGATCTTTGGTTTTATGAACAGCATCACACACCAGTAATCGAATATAAACACACCAGACATATCAATCTAGCAAAGAAACACAAGAGCACATTGTTGGGAGAAGAAAGAAAAACAAAGACTGATTGATAGAACAAGAGATAAGACAAAAGTCAACATGAGATTGACTTTTACTATCAAGACAGAGCTCAGAGTGCCGATGGATGATAAATTAAGCTAGTAAATCAGTTCTGTAGTGCCTATAAAGCATTATTTTCGTGTGAATCCTTCAAGTTAGAGAATGGGAACACACAGGTCCAGTTGCTTTTGATGCTAACCTTTAGCATTTTAGCTTTTCCACCAACCAGCATGAGCTTCCAGAAGAAGCCAGCGTAGTCTCGGACCTCAAAAATGTTCTATAGGAAGCAACAATCCCTCATTCAGAAAAACTCCTTGGTTCCCTTTTGAAACATACACGGTAACTATGAGAGCTTGAATAGTCAACTGGACTTCTATATCCTGGTTCTGGGAGATGTTCCACCTCTCATCTGAAAGGCTTGTTTAGTTCTAACTAGCTGAAGGAGAAAATCACAGCAACATTTATACAAACACATGGTGTAACTGCCTCACCTGACCTGAAGCCCTGTCACCTGTAACTTGTTTACCCGCATGACCAAAAACATCCCAAAGTCTAACGTGTTCATTGTAGTTCAGTTTTCCAGGCAGGAGAGTCAAGGCTGCATTATAGGTGTTTGAAAAAATAATTTCTGAGACCACATTGTCCACTCAGAGACTATTTTAATTTCTAGTTTGACATGGATGACTTCCTTTACACCTCTCATAAACATCGTGGTCCTTGAAGGAGCGTCCTTCATCAAGCAGAAGCAGTAGGACTACCACATCTTGACCTGTACAGCTGCTTTATGTTGTACAATGTGTGAATGAAGAGATTGTTTTGTCTCTCCAACATAAACTGATTAAAAACCTTTCAGATAGGAGGTAAACCTTTCATAATCCAGATAAAGAATATTGATAATAGTACATTACATTTCTATTTTCCCCTTTCTTTCTATGCAAGATGAAACTAAAGGAGCAGAATAAAATGTAAACAGTTCAAATAATTCATACAGGACATATATATGAAGGGATGGATCCCATACAGCAGAGCTATTCAACACATGTGACCCAAATGAAATAGATCCAACAGCTAATAAAGTTCTGCACAAAGACTTATCAATATGAGTCGGGTATGCTGGTGCAGGTATGCTCTGAACACCTGCAGCTGTGGCCCTTGTGGGAGTTGAATAGCCCCGACACAGAGTAACGGGGTCTTGAGTTTTGATTTAAAAAGCAGAAATGAATGAGTGAGTTGTGTAAGTGAGGAGCAGAGCGGCTGAATACCATGCCCCCCATGGTAATGAGGGAAGCAGAGGGGGCACAGAGACAGATGGAAGAAGAGGATCTGAGGGTGTGAGCAGGTATGGAAATGTGGAGGAGTCCAGTTGCCTTCATTAAAGCTCCTGCAAGTCTTTGAAATGTTACAACGACCGAGATCCTCAGCAACACAACAATAAAAACATTTCCTGATGCAAACTTATCGTGTCTTTCTCTGCAAAAGCCCAGATTTGTTCCTCCACTTCTAAAAACTTCTATAAAACAGAATATATTTTTAATGGTCTAGCGTTCAACATGAATTAAAGTCTAACGCAGGCACTGCTGCACACTGAAGTCAGCTCTAAAAGAAACACAACAAAATCCAGCTTTTTTCTTTTATTCTGCTTTTGTTTTCTGCAGGCAACCACAAAGCTATTGATCTCATTGTATTTATAGAAAGAAAAAAGCAAGCAGACGAAGCAGCGAGCAGGACTGCATACACACCCAGACACACCCTGCCTCCCAGGCTCCAATCTATTCCAATTGGACATGGCTGCTGGGTGTGTAGCATCCGCTCGTACGCACACAGTGATGGATCGCGCTCGGATGAGTGACACAAACACATACTTCTACACTCACACAGCATATGAGAATCCCAAACGTGATGTATGTAAAGACACATGCACGCATTCACACACAGAAAAGCCCAGAGCAGACACACTACGCCCCCTCCACACACACACCAGCTGTTTATTACTGTCAGGAACAAAAAAAAACAACATGAATTTATTGGAGAAATCTAAAACGATGAAGCCCATATGCTCCCTCTGTCACTGTCCATCAGCTTTTTCCTCCTCTCCAGTTGTGTCTCTCTTCGCGCAGCGTTACATGATAGCGGTGAGGAGATGACAGATCATTGAAGACGCTGACAACCTGCATAACAGTCACAGCCTGCAAATTAAGACTCAAATTTCAGCTTTGGGATGCAACTTGGGATGAATTAAGGCACCGGGAAGCTCCAGCCTCCGAGGATGACAGTGATGTTTATTGAGTTTTTTCCTCACATTATGGCATGTCACTTTTAACAAGGCCTCATCGCAACTTATTACACACCACAGATACATTTCTTTCAATTCTGCTTTCACTCTTTCTTCCGAAGGATTCAAAGGAATTACATTCAATTTGAGAGAGTGAAGGAAAAGGAAAAGGAGGTGTGCGTTTCCTTCCTGAATCTGCTCGGCGATGGTCTGGAGCATGCAAAGCAGCCTGAGCCGTACCAGAAGAAACAGCAGCACATGTGCAGCACGGAGGGAGAGACTGTTAAAGAAATGTAACACATTGCCATCTGCAGGCAAGTCGAATCGCAGGCGGGATGAAAAGAAAGATTCACACGCGTTAGCGAGCAGATGAACCCGCTGGGAGCGAAACAAACTTGTCTAATTCAATAAGAAAAACTCATCACAGAAAATAAATTGCACTTGTTTATTATTCAGTTCATTCTTGAGAGTGGACAAGCTGCTGCTGAAACACGGGATCCGCTGTTTGAGGTGAACTCTGCTGAGGGAGGCTACTTTGGTATAATTAAACACAATGAAGACAACTTAAATGTTATTGATCCTGGGTGAATTCCTCTTCACAGAACAGCTTTAAAGGATGAAAATAAGGAGATGATGTTCACCAGAGAGTCCAACGGCTTCACAAACATCATGAACAAAGCTTTGTTTTGCTTTTTAGTGTTAAAAAAGCAAACAAGAAGTGAGCAGAACCAAAAGCAGAGCAAAAAAAGCGCCAGCTGGAACTCACTCCAACACATGTAAACTCACACTCAGATCCTCTCACACCGAATGAAATGAGAGCCGTCAGAGGCCCGCTGATGGAAAGCAATAGTGACACCAGCCGTCAGCCAACATCAGCCCCGGGAAGATCGCCGTGACAACCACGACATCGACCCCTCCGAGAGATTATCGTCAGAGCAGCTGCCTCGCGGCTACCAAGCACATCGCCAGGCTCCCACACACTCGCACAGCTAACGCAGGGAAGGATTACAAAGACAGAGATGTGCAGGGAGAAGCTAACTGCAGACTGGTTATCTGGTGTTTCAGATAAATGCAGGAGCTGTACGGCCCAAACGTTTTGACTCCGTAAAAAGTTAGATGGCACGTGCAGGTTTAGCTAAACCGGTTCAGGTTAGCATCTGGTTGGTTGGATATAAAGGTGAACGTCTCTGCAGAGAAAAACAGAGGTGGGGATGATAACGGTGACGGAGATTAGGATTATAAAGGACCCAATAAAGATGAATAGATGCTGTAGATGTTTCTGCTGCTTATGTGGACAAAGAAATGACTATGCTGACGAGGATGATGATGCTTATATTCCCAGGTGTAAACTTCATCTTTTCCTTCTAATGCATCCTTCCAACCATCCCTCACCCCTGATGCAAATGAGGATACTTCCTGCGAGGATGTCCGGATGTGTTGCTGATATGAGGCTAGTCACTATAAATACATCATTTCTGGTCAAAATTCATGGCTTGGCTAAGCCTCCTCTTCCTCACTTCCTCTCTAGCACTTCAGATGCAGCGACAGCTTTCATCTGGAATCACATTAGATGTTAAAAAAGTGGATGCACATTGTCTTCGGCACTTTCAGAGGAAAAGTTCTTAACTGGAAGTTTTTAACGTGAACGTGATGATGAAGATGTAGCGAGTAACAGCGAGACCTCTCGCTTTTCAGTTCAACTCGAGCATGTGCTTCCTCATCATGAGGTAGATGGCTTAAAGACACATCTGATGCTCCTTTATCACAAGCGGACACAATTTCCTGAAGCCAAATTAAATATCCGTAACATGCTTTGTTCAGAATAACAGATGTTAAAGCGGCTCTTTTATTTAATTTATTTACATCGCTGTTCAAGTGGATCATTTAAGGGGCTTCCAACCCCACTCCGCCCCCCTCTTCCTATTGGGGGGATTGATAGTTTTATTTATCTGCAGTATTAAATGAAATCAAACTTTTTTAAAGTGCTTTCCATGATAATAAAACACACACATCATCATCTTTCTTAAATGCACATGCAGAGCAGAGTTATTTTACTTATTATACATCTCGTTTCAGGCTTGTGATGGTCTGGCGATCTGTGTCCCCGAAATGTATGAAGCCGGATAGAAAAAGGAATAAATTAATGTCTCTTTAGTTCTACTTTTATTTAGTATTTTATGATGAATAACAAATATTATTTAAATAAATCACCTTATATTGAATGTACAATTAGCAAAGCTACAAGAGGCTGCACACAAAACTGTAACGGCTGCCTTTACAGTATATTTTTAGCTATTTTTAACATTATTAAAGGCCTTTTTTCTCTCTTCTTTATTCTCTTTGTCTTAGAGTACAGCTCTGATGCAGGTGTAGTGTGGTCTACTTCTGATCGGAGGGTTGTGGGTTCGGTTCATGCTTTGACTGAAGTCTACATGTGCCTGTGTGTGTATGGCAGCTCTGCCACCATCAGTGTGTGAATGTGTGTGTGAATGGTTGGATAGCAGGATCGATAAAGCGCTTTGGTTGTCCAGAGATGAGAAAAAGCGCTTGATAAGTGAACACCATTTACCCTTTTTCTTGTGAAAAGAGAGCGTGTGTGTTTTCTATTTATTCTGTGGATATTTTTAACTAAGCCATTTTCCTCACAAAAGGCCGAGCTAGGATATGATATGTCATCCCGATGGAGATGAGGAGGAGATTTAGAGGCAGGGGCCGAGTTAAAGGCTCAGCTAGTAGCGAATCGGGAGTCAGAACAACATGAGGGAAGTATGGGAAGGTGTAAGGATCCACAGGCCACAACACAAAGACCAGGAGCCTCATTTATAAAACTTTGAGTAGAATCTCTACTAAAATAGTACTTATGCAGAAAAAAAAAAAGTTGCTCCGCCAAAGTAAAAGTCTGATTTATAAAACTCTCCTTACCAAGATTCACACTTTTATAAGTCACAACAACGCTGAAAAGGTTGCGCAGGTGAATTTGGTTTACGTTCCCGCCCCTAGACACCCACTTTCTACCACACACGGTCAATGCAAAGCAGCTCATAAATATGTCGGCATATGAATCAACGAGTGTCTGTGGTGTTTTTACTGAATGATGGCCACTGAGAGGGCACGTAAACGGAACTTTTCACTGACTGAACTTGTTGGTAAGATGGACACACATCAGCAGATCGTGTTTGTTGGTCATAGTTGAGGCGTAACAATCAAAAAGAAAGCCGCTGAGTGGCAGCACGTTGCTGCTGCGGTAAATGGTATCAGCGTGATGAAGAGGTCTGTGCCAGGAACCAAAAAAAAAAACATGGTCGGAACTCAAGATGGAGGCGAAGATTGGTGATGGCTCACTCCACAATACTATACTACACTATACTACACTACACTACACTACACTACACTACACTACACTACACTACACTATACTATACTGTACTATACTACACTACACTGTACTAAACTACACTATAC
>JBAMHV010000025.1:2958068-2968874 GCA_037177535.1 Pseudomugil gertrudae
TGAGAAGCTCGCCCATCCGGGAGGGACTCAGAGTAGAGCCGCTGCTCCTCCACATGGAGAGGAGCCAGATGAGGTGGATCTGGCATCTGGTTAGGATGCCTCCTGGACGCCTCTCTGGTGAGGTGTTCCTGGCACGTCCCTGTGGGAGGAGGAGGCCCCGGGGGAGACTCAGGACATTGATTACATTTAGCGGCTGGCTTGGGAACGCCTCGGGATCCCCCCAATGAGCTGGCAAATGTGGCTGAGAAGTCTGGGCTTCCCTCCTTAGGCTGCTGCCCCTGTGACCCGACCTCGGATAAGTGGTGGAAAATGGAAGGATAGATGTATATTGAACAAGTTTCATACTTGCTTTGACATGTTTTAGGGCAGATTGTTGGGACAAATTCACTCTCAACACACCTCAAACCACTGGATCATGTGACTGGAGGCTTCTATAAGACTTTGGATAACTGGGTGCTTCCCGTGGGGACAAAACCAGATAATCCTTATGTATATGCACAGCTTCAGAAAACTTAGAGCAATTTAATCTACTTTGTTATGATTTAAACAAAACTATGTTGTTAGGTTTAGGAATTGATTGTCATTAGGTCGAGTGAGGTCATTGCAGACACAGTCCAGGTCTGTCCTGTGAATCACCGGCAGCAAACATAATAACAAAGATACATAATGATGGTTGTGGTTGTTGTAGAGCATTTTTACAGATGAGGGGTTGATGAAGTTTTGAGCAACTGATTCTTTGCCGAGTTCCCTGAGCTGTTGCTCTTTATGAAGTGCTGTCTACAACACATGATTGATCCGAGACGATGAGGCTGATACACACTGACGTCTACATCTGTGTTTTCATAACAAAACACTTAAGATTGATGTTGTTCACGTTACCAGTTGGTGGTTGCAATGTTCTGCATGAAAGATGTTTGTTATGGTTCCTTCTTGTTTAGTAAAGGGTAGAAAAAAGTCTCATCAGCGTACAAGATGTTCTAGAGTGACAGATTGATCCATCTTGCAGGTTCATGACACACACTGTTTGTTCTTCTGTGAGGTGGCATAGTCTCAATGCATGTGTGTCCCTGACGCACAGACTGTGGAGCATATGAGACTGGCATTCATCCCTTCAGGCTGTGATTAGTAACGAGCAGCTTGGCTATTAAAAAAAGTGACACTCTCGAGCACACACCTACCCCAGCCCATACTGAAAAATAAAGAAAATAATGAAAACATGACGTTTTGTATCCGTTTACAGTAACGAAACGTCCTCGTTACAGTTAAAAGACTTTGCAATCAAACTACATTATAAGAATGTGAAGATCAGAGAGGTTTGGGACATTTTTCTAGCTATAAAAGATCAGATGTGAAAGCAATAAGCATTATAATAATAATGATGTAAGATACTTTAAGTCAATTAGCGTCCTTAAAAACACAAATTGGCAACTGCTGAAAAACTAAGTGATGAAATGCTGTGTTAATAAAGAAACACATACATCTTTACACACCTACAAAGAGTCACAGGACGATGTGCCTGAGGGCGTATCATGCCCTTCTCCACAGTGTGAAGGAGTACTGGGTACAGGATTGAGCCGCAGGCTAACAAAGCATCTGCTGATTGTCTTCAGCCTGAGCATCTATCAGATAAAAGAGGATATGAATCCTGAATGTCTGGCTTCCTACTCACCTACCAGACAGTGTACAGCACCTGTAGCGCAGATGGGGAACGGTAAATACAGAGCAGAGCTGCAGGGGCAGAAGAGACAAAGAGATGATAGCAAGCGAGATGAAAAGTAAAGAAAATGGAGCAGAATTAGAAAACAAGAGGTTTATTTGTGCTAAATACGTCCAGGCTGGGAAATGTTCTTTACAGTTTGTGTTCAGATACTCTGGTCACAAAGCAGACAATGCCTTAAAGGTGCTCAATGTTCAACACTAAACACTCTTGAATTTTCCTTTTACGCATTAAACATGAACCCTTTTTTCCTCTTTAAATATTTGTGTGGAGAAATAAGTGCATGAATTCTTTAGTTCGATCTTGTCTTCCTCCAAGGCCACACTTCTCACAAACAGGATGCAAGCATGACCTGACAACCTTAAAAACACGACTGAATATGTTGGTAAAGGAGAAAATGGTGGGGAGATTTTTTTTCCCTATATGGATGCAATAAAAAGGGCGAAACAAACCTTTTGGATGTAAAAAGCAGGAGACGTCTGGAAGGATAGGATGAGGGGAGAGTTGCTGTGGAGGTTTGGAGCTGTTGATGTGTTTGAGAGGTGGAGAGCTAGCATTATTAGAGGTCATCTCTGTGGATTATGGAGGCAGAGTTCAGCGCACAACGGTGCCAGGCAATTTACCTCCATGAAAAATAGATGTAGCAGAGGAATGAAGTGACACATGCACTTACAGAGAGAGATGGACAAGGGGCCGAATAGTTGAGAAAACAAACTGAATGGCCTGGGGAGATGGTGAGCCTATTGTGTGTCTACAAGTATAACATACACTGCAATGCTGATATTTTTCCAATGAATGTGCTTCAGTAGATATAGAAAACCCAGAAAATAAGAGACTTTTACCACCTCTGAGCTAAAGATAACATAGCCCTCATGATAAGACCTAGCGCCGCCTCGGTGTTAGCACAAATGAAAACTTTAAGTCATCATTTCCATCCTTAAATGTTCTTAAAGGTAGTTATTTTATCATCAAACTGTGTGCATTGATTCTGCTCGGTTAGAAATGGAGGGCACTGTTCAGGGAAACACAAAGCCATGCATTACAAAATCATCCTGTATGAAGGATGGCACCATGTATGACCCAACTCGTATTTTCAAACATTTTTAATACCCATCTTTTTCATTTTTGGTTAAAAAGCCTGCACCATTGTGCAAGATGTTAATTAGCATCAAAGCTAAGCTAACACAGGGCAATTATTCATTTACAGGAGGGCAAATTGATGTTTGTATCTCAGAGTGGACAATGGATGTAAATTAGCTGCTAGGCTACCTCTGTGGACATTTATTTTGTATTCCCTTTTCATTGTCGTGCATTTCATTCTTAAATTGCAGAAAGCTGTTTGTCATCAGACTGTAATGTTATCACCCAACTGAAGAGGCATTATCAGTGATTATCAGCCCATTTATATGCCAGTAGGGCCCTGTTGTGGCTCCTTTTAGGTTCAGTAGGTTGTTACATGCTTATGTAGTTATTTCACATATTCTGTTTGATCAGGTTTTCCAGAGAAGGTAAACAAAATATGTTCAACCTGACGTCCAATGAAGGAAAATTTCCTTTCAGTTCATTGTTAAAAATGTCCTTAGCAACCAGTAACAACAACGGGAAATGTAGCATTCCTATATTTTCCTTCAGAGGATGTATGAACACACAAAAACAAAGAAAACTGCAAAGTGTGTGTACATAACCCAAATGAAAATAAAGTGCAATTGTCACTAGAAAAACTAATCAAAACGATGCTAAAGTCACAATCTATCTTAAAATATACAAATTTCCTCGAACAATGGAGGGAATGCCATCTATCCATCCATTTTCTACCGCTTCTCCCTGAACGGGGTTGCGGGGGGGGGAGCTGGAGCCAAAGGAGGGAATGGTCACCATATTTTGTTCCTGTATTAATGCTGATCATTGATGGGAATAAATAATCTGCTGGACCTTAGAGGCACAGTAGGGCCCTTATCAGCCATACGGATGGGCTGTGAACCAACAACAACGTCCAGTCAGTCAGGTGAAAACATCCAACACTGGAGAAAATATGCCGTTTGTGCACACCGATACGTTTTGTTGCATGAAGTGAAGTAAAATTACTCGTCTTTTCTGTAGATTTTCTTTTTGCTTCAAGCATTTACAACTGAATGAATCTGTGTCAACATTTAAAAGTAAATAAAGAATAATGTCAGAGTTCACAGGAGAGGCAGAGGCATCAGGCTAACAATGGTATTTACTCAATTAGGAGGCTGAGGAGACATACCTAAACCCAACTTAAGGACATTTTTCTCTCTATGCCAAAACAAACAGTGAATAAAGTAAAATGAAAACATATTGCAAATGTAATAATTAGTAAAATACATCAGTTTTCAGCAGATTTAGACTCCACGTGCAAACTTTTTTGGCTAATTCTGACAAATTTCTATGGCTATTTATGCATAACCCATTTTAATTCAATCCAAATAATAAAATAACACTAAATATTTTGTGTTTGCATGAGACTGGAAATGCACTTTACGCTGATGACAAAAACAACTCTGAGCTGCTGCAGTCACAACAACAACATTAAAAGGACCAAAACAAAGGACAGTAGCTTCACACCGTGGCACATCCTGCTGCTAAGCCTGATAGTTGGGGTGTTATATGGATACACCCATTTAAAGTCATTGCTTTTTCCTATAATAGCTCAACTGTGACTCCATTTAGCACATTTATCTTACATCACTGACCTTTTTATTACAGCTGGAAATCCTTCACTTAAACTCAGAGCAACAGGGTTTAATGTGCTGTCTCCTCCCAAGCTAATTTGATTCAAGGTGCCATACACTGGCTTGCAGTGATTCTGTACCACCCACATAAGGACATTATTTTTCTCTTGGGAGACTTGGAGCTTCTGCAGTGTGACAGCTCCACACTGTCCCCTCTGTCACAAAACTGTCAGAGCGCTGCAGGGCACAAAGCGATCGGGTAATATATTCTTACTTATCTATCAGCAATTAGCTCTGCACTTTAACCAAAACCCTGCCATCAGCTAATGAATAAATAAAGAAATCACAACTGGCCTTGCCTGTCTGTTTAAATGCTTGCATGGTAAAATGTGTTTGCTTGACCACAGGGCCGGCTGAGGTGGTGGTTCTCTCTCCTGCTTTGTTGACAGAAGATAATTTGGTTTTGACAGCAGATGCTGCCCGTCCTCTCCTGTGCCCCTATTAGAGCCAGAGAGGTATCGGCTCTGACAAGCAGAGGAATGTGGAAAAAGCTCCCTGAACACCAGATATTCTCCAGTATCATCTTTCCAGTGGCTCAGCAGGAAAAGGGACAATGCTGGAAAATCAGCTCTCCTTTTTTCTTTCCTGCTGAATCTGAATTTTTGCCACAACAACAAAAGCAAACGGGGGGTGATAACAGACCGAGATGTCTACCTCTCCTGCTGTCTGCAGCCGAAACGGAAGCATCATCTTAAAACCAGCTGCCTGTGACCCATTCGGCATCTGTATGAAAACAGATTGGTCACGTTCATGGTGTCGGCCCCATTATACCTGGACGTCATGTCAGTGCACAGCCGGTTTAACGTTTTACTTCCTATGCCTTTACCAGCAGGCCGTATGGTTCAGATCCCAAACAAGTGTCCTACAAAACGGCATACACACATACACGGCCAGTCCCAGGAGAAAAGCAGTCCCTATATCCTTTCTGCTTCCTTTTAATATTTCATCTCTGACTGGGGGGCTTTATGTTTTATTGAGCTGGTCACAGCCAACGGAGGGGATGTACTACATTATGCAGCATCATTTATGGATGATCCAATCAATGTCTGACCTTACATGTAACATTTGCTAATCACTCGCTGAGTATTTGTGTTTATTGAGCCAACACAGAAACCCAAAACTCATCTTCTGCTGCTTAGCAGGAAGAAATGAGTCCCATTTTGCTTAGCAAAGGCGGTTTGCACATGCTTATAATCTACACGGAGGGATTTTAGCTCCCACTGGTTTGCTTTGCTTCTCATAACTTCTGACATGAATTTTTTTACTTTGGTTTTTTCTTTGCTTGCAAAAGCAGGACACTTTTTTAAAGATGCACACATACATCAGATCAGACACAGACCTAACCCACAGGCTGTGGGAATGAACGGGCAACAACATCAAATAACAGGGATCTAAAAAGAGACACATCTCAGCTTGTTATTAGTATAAAATGGTGATTTAAGCCTCGACAAATTTTCATTTCTCCTGACAAAACTCTTGCTTCGGCTTGCTTGTCCACACTGGTGCAATGCACATACAGAGAAGTGCAGCAACACTAGGTGATGGCACTTTTAGTCTCCATAACTTGGCCCTTGATCACTGTAATCAAACACAGGCAGCACCAGCCTGAAGCTCCTGTAATTATGGGCTGCTCAGGCCCCTGCGCGAGGAGAACGCTCAGAAAAACACACAGCAGCGTGCACCTGCCAGCACATGGACAGACATCTACGGCGTGTGCATGTGCGCAAAAGGATGCACGGGCCTGTGTGGGTGCGCTCCGCTGGGCGCTGAGCACAGACGAAGCCTTGGTAAAAGACACTAATGAGTCCAATGAGACTGAGGGGATAACAGCTACTGAAATGCACCACAGCGAAACACCTCAGAGAGACTCGGGGACAGTGGGGGAGGAGGGCAGATGGTTTTTTTTTCCTCTTATTTAATTTTTGAGGAGGTGGGGGTGGGGGGTGTGTGTGTGTTTCAGACAACAAACTGCACCAAGAAAAAAATAAAGGAATAACAAAGTGATAAAGATGAGTCTGAGGAAGAAAACTGATGCTGATGGTGGTAGTGGAGATGGTGGGTGGTAGGTTGTCAGGGTCCTTGTGGTGCAGTTGCCAGCTGTAACCATGGTAACAGGTTCTTATGGTGCACGTGTGGTGCAGCTAGTGAGTGTTGGGCTAATGTGTGTCTTCTTTCTGTTTGGCTATATGAGCTCCCCAGCAGAGGAGGGTGTCGCTTCAGGTCCGTTTTAATGACACCGCATATGAAAAGAGTCGCATGGAGCTCCGTATTTCTCCTAATCGTTGCTCATACGAGTGGAACAGGAGGCAGTCTTTGGGTTACTGTTCCAAAGGACCTGCAGCATTTCAGTGGAATTGATGAACGAAAGGCTCCAGGCGGGTTCTGGTCCACATCTAGCCCAAAGCCGACGGCTTGATCCCTGAAGTTTTGAGCCGGTGGAGTACCGCTGCAACCCTCTGACCAATTAGAGCTGAGCAGTGATTTCGCCAATTAGGGAAGCGCAGCACTTTTAACAACTTCAGGAATGAACCACAACAGTGAACAACAGAGGATGATTAGTTGCCTCTTAATGAGTTGCTTAGTAAATAAAAGAACTTTTTGTTCTTATAAGATCAATAATAACACAGGACACCGTGTTAAATTTATTCCTACTTCTAATTCATGGAAAGATTGTGTTTACATTGTATTTAAACTGATATGATTTATTATTGTGAACATTCACTGCAATAATCTAATGGAGTATTACAGAAGTAAAAGCATAATGTTGAATATTTTATATGAATAACAAGCTTTTCTTTGCTTTAATTCGGATTGTGTGGAGCAACAATCAGTTTCTGAGACCTAACCAGATGGTCTACAGGCAACTATAGCCATGGCTATATAACATTGTTTGTACAGTATATGCTAGCTAAGTTTGTAGGTTAGTTTATTGTCCCTTATGGGAAATTTGTGTTTGTGATGCGTGTGATGGCTTTAGAGTGAGGTTAGGGGTTTGAAGGCCAATAACCTTTAAGGCAATGGTTGTTTTGGTGAGTATGGTCTGATTTTTGAGTGTCAGAATATGATAAAAACATGTAGAGTATGTGAGAATGGGCTGAACAATACTTGTATACAGCAGGAGGAGATGAGGGGAAGCATTTAGTCCTTTTAGTTTACGGATGGCTGTTACATTTCGCTCTCATATGCAAACATTATCTACTAGTTTGTGCATTCAGACTCATTTTAGATGATTTATTCAATAGAAAAAAAGTTCGGCTAAAAGCTAATATTTTGTATTAAATTTGTTTTATAAAAAAAAAAGAAAAATCAGGAATTTTTGATTGATTATTTATCAGCCTTCTCAATGTTCAGTCGATGCATCCAACCCAAACCGAGCAGGACGGAATGGTTTTGACCCAGTCTCTGCGACCACCAGTAGATCAAATACATAAACCTGTGTCCATTGCAGCATCAAGTTCTGCAGTCTGGAAACACAATCTTGTGAGAGAATATGTGAGCAGAAAACAAAATGTGCATGAACCGGAAAAAAGGATTAAACCCAGAGCATGTCAGCATGAGCCATGGTGGTTCTGACCAGAACCCCTGATTCTGACCAGGTTTGGCATTATTTACGGGGGAGTAATTTCTACAAAAACTCAGAAAAATCACATGCAATTGTGTGCCCATCACAAGTGGAACCATGAGAATATGATATAAAAGCTTTAGATTCTGTAATTAGCTCTAAATGCAGTTATTCCCTGTGGGGAAGTCAGATTTTCTAATGGCTCATAAAAGGAATAAAACTGCCAGAAAGTCTCAAAGACCACAGGGGGTCAGACAATTACTAAGACTAAAATGAAGTCAATTCTTACATCACATTCAGCTGAAACTATGGAGCCTTTTTGCTTCAGTTATCTGACGTTTAGCTGCAAATGGCTCAGTGTGTGCGAACTGTAATGCCCAAATCATGATGACATTACCGCGTTTCAGCCAACAGACTGTGTTCCCACAGACTAAACCTTTATGCTTTGTCTTGCATTCTCAGTCATTCCATGTATGGCTAACTGGAGAATTATTGTCCAGTTAAATGCACAGTACCTGCTCACTGGCTCTGACATGGACAGACCAGCATGACTGATTCAGCTTGGACATGGACAGCATGGACATTTCCAGGTTTGTCTGTGGGGTGCTAAAACATATCTGGTGGTCTCAGCCCTCCAACAAAGACAATGTCCAAATGATTTTTAGTTTTATAGAGCATTAGTGCTGTTGCTATAAGTTTTTAAAAGACAGGGAAGACATTTCCCCTCACTGGCTTTAAATGGGACATTTGATTAAAAAAAAAGGACAATGTTTATTTGATTGTCTGAAGTCACTACTCATGAAAAACACAATCCTGACTCAGATCAAATCTTAAAGTAAAGGGTAAAGTTCTGTTGCTCTGCAAACCACCTCCATCAAACTCCAAAGCTGCTGCAGCCTGCACTGGTCTCACAAACAGGAAGCGGAAACACTTAATTAACTTGTTTTCCTTATTAAAATCACATTTCATTCTCAGTAATACAGATAGTGTAGAAATAAATGAGCTAATAATATCCCTTCCTTGCTTTATTTGAAATTTTACACCCCAACAAGCAATATTTGACTTCTGACTTATTTTTATATAAGCTTATGCCACATCGGTGCAGTACAGGAAACTTCACCTCCACAATACACATTGATGAAATCTGAGCCAAATGTGCAAGTTATTATTGTTAGCTGCTACAAACTGCAGCAATAGTTAAGTCCAGAGTTCTCACTGCTGTTCTGTTCAAGAGTGTTTTAGCCACTTCAACACAACAAGATTGTGACTAAAATAAAGATGTGTGGCCATAATTGTGCTGCAGATAAAGGAAATGTAAATATTTGAGATAAAACCTCCATGTAAGTATTATCTCTCCGTTTAGCGTGTGGTCTGAGCTCTCACATCCCTTCTCACACTAATAATGTGCTTCATGGCTTATTTAGTCTCAAAAGAGACAGATCGTGAGGAATAGAGGTGTGAGGTGGAGTTGTGGGTCACTGCATGCTCTGAAAATGATCCGCATGAATAGCAGCGTAAATTAATAGAGGATAAAAGGAGAAGATGTTTTGTTTTGAACAAAGTGTGTCAGACATTTCATTACGGCCTCAAGACACCGTGTCAGTGAGAAAAGGAGCAGAATATGCCTCCTGTTGCCCTTTATTGCCAGTCATTTGAATACCTGGAGATTTCAACTTTCAACCATAGAAAAGAGTGTTGTTATTAATGATGAAGGATACTGGAGGAAGACTAACGGGCGGCCCGTGGACTGAAGCTGCCCATGAACTTTGTTCTGGAATGGTAAATGGACTCATACTTATACAGCACTTTTCCAGTCTTATCGACCACTCAAAGGACTTTACACCATATAGTCACATTTACCCATTCCCACACACACTCACCCAACTAGCCCCCCGATAGGCACATCGGGGAGCTAGTTGGGGTTCAATGTCTTGCCCAAGGACACTTCAGCATGTAGTCAGGAAAAGCCTGGAAGTGAACTCTCAACTCTTCCACCTGAGCTACCCCTGTAGAGGCCGCAAAAACAAGAAAAAAGTTCTGCTCTGCACCGTGGTGGGATGACTGCAGGGCAATGTTAGTGCCTATATGTGCAACGAACCCAGTTCTTTCACGTATCACCTTAATCAGCGGGATGGCAGGTTCAACACAGGACGGGGTCTGTGTCTTTAAATACCGTTTTGTACTGTTTCACCACCTCAATCAACAAACCGACCGTTCAACCTCACACATAAACACAGTCTGCGTTAACCATGCACACCTCACATGTTCAATGTGTTGAGAACGACTGGTCGATGTCACGTCCACGAGTCCAAAAAGACCATTTTGTTCTTGTGGTCTCAAGAACAGGAAGGTGGTCTCGGTTCTCGCAGAGTATGTAGCAGGTCGAAGTGTCCTTGGGCGAGCATCTTAATATTCTGATATTCTGCAGGCGGTGAATGAATTAATGTAAACCAGTAGCTCAGGTGTTGGTCCCGGATCATTAAAAGTCCTATAAAAACTGTTTAAGCCTCTCTAGAAGCCGTCATCATGCCCAGTGAGCCCACCAAGAAGCTCGAGACCGAATCGAAGCATCAATCTGTTAATTCTCATTAATGAGACAATTGCACAGAAACGTAAAAAGGTAGCGTAGCGATGTTTTTAACGAGCACAGGTCTTCGGCCAGGTAAATGAGCATGGTAAGGCGTTTTTCCATACCCACTCCGCCCGGCCTCACACAATTATACCCAGAAACAGAGCGTTTCCATCAGGATGTGTCGTGCGGTTACATTTTCCGT
>JBAMHV010000025.1:3064845-3075484 GCA_037177535.1 Pseudomugil gertrudae
GAAAAGCAGTCCAGTACAATATCGTACTGCCCGGGCCGGTAGAGTCGCGTCGCGCAGGTACTAATGGAAAAGCGCCTTTAGAAAACTTCATGACTTTCCACCTGGATTCCTCCGTTTGCTGACTTTATTTAGCAATAACAACCTCCCGATCTCCAAACTGAGTGGGATCCTTGCAAATAAAATTTTGTTTATGAAGCATCACCACTGAAAAGTCATAAACAAATCAACTTCACACATTTCTTCTCTTGTGCATTGTGTTTTAAACACATTTTCCAAATAAAAATCAAAGTAATCCGAGTGGAAAAAGGGACACCAAGGAAAAAAACATCTTCTCCTGAGGCATTTAAACCAATATCATCTGTTCACCTGACGTTTAATGATCTGAAATTGCAAAATTCCAACGTCAAAAGAAAAATTCAAGTCGATACAAAAAAGATTCAAAGAGGCACAAAAGGATGCTTATAGCTTTAACACAAACATATTTATTTTACTAATTTAACTCATGTTTGTTAAAAGCTTCTCTTGACTTATTGTTTCTGTTTGTAGGCACTTTTTTGTCTATAAACTAAACCACCAAATAAAAACAGCCCGGAAATATTTAATGTTTTTGTGGCTTCCCTTCAGTTCATTGTCATAAACAAGCTGCTTGCACCATTTGACTAACAGTCTCCAATTAAAACAACAGAGGAAAAAAGTGCAAAGGAAGGACTTTGCCAGAATTACAGAAAAATAAATGAATAAAAGGTATGTCAGAGGTGAGAGCTTTAAAGGCTTCCCCTGGCTGCTGATGGGAGTGCTTTGTGTAACAGGAATGTCTTTAATGACTGACTTAAGTAATGCGATTCATTGCTTTTGACAGTCGTGTGCAGTTGCAAGTCACACTGTGGCGAGCAGAGAGCACTTACTCATTTTAAAAGCCACAGACTGAACTTCTACTTTACAGCCCACGCTGAAGACAGATGACAGCTACTTAGCCTTTTCCTATTATGTCTTTAAGTTAATTGAGAGGAACAACAAGCGTGTTTTAGTCTGTGGTCTTGATGGGCATTCTCCAGCAGCAACTGCTATTTAAGCTTGTTTATTAAAATAACACAAGACTTGCATCCATATTGTTAATAATATGTTGATCTGTTCTCTCATTCTATAAGACAGCAAGCAGCATGTGCTGTATACTTAAATTTAAGAACTGAATGCATAAGCAATCATTCTCCCTGCTTTTCCCTCTGTGTGCCTTTGTGGTAAAGGCAGCTTAAAAGGGCTTTATTTCAGCTGCTCAGCTAATTTGATTTTAAATCTGGCAAGTGGCCGAGGTAATATAGGGGCTGAGCTGTCATCTGGGGGCTGCATCAAATTCTTGGTAATGAACAGGGATGCAACCTCAGCTAACAGACTCAAACAGTGGGTCGATGGAGTGTGTGTGTGTGTGAGTTAGAGAGAGGGAGGGGGGTGGTAGACGACAGGAGGTTTCAAAGGTATTTTGTAATTTAACTCTTGGGGCTTTTTGTAGAAAAATAAAAACAAAAGAAAAAAACCCCGAAACAATTACAATTTAATTGGAAGACAGAGGCAAACAAGTTGACATGGTCATCTGAGCAATAAGGGAGGGGAATTTGGAGGATGAAACACTGATTAAATGACGGTGTGGGGGTAAGTTTTCAATTTAAAAGTGACGTCAGATCCTACAGCTCAATTCCTCTGTGATTCAAGGTTACATTTCTGATATGAGCAAGTTTCCATTTCATTGTTTGGAAATTGATGTAATAATTGTCCATCTCTTTTCCCTACTGAACAATGTTGAATCATTGTATGAGCTTATTATGGAGCTGGAGGGGTGAGGTATTTAAGAAAAACCTCAGGGAGCTTCTGAGAATAAAATAATTTCAGTTGGACAAGAAATTTCTTGATTTAGCAAGCCAATAACACCACAGATGGCATAAATAAACAAGGAAAACATCAATAATTTAGGTATTTCCAGCATTACTTTGAGTATTTAGTGTGTTGCAATTCATAGTGCATAAAAAGTCTTTCATTTCAGTCTTTCGTTAATAATTTTAGCTTCTTATTGCCTTATTGTTATTTAGTCTTTACTGTGTTTGGTGTATCGTTTGGTTGGGTAAGAAAATGTGTTATCAAATTAGAAAAGGGAAGTTTACTTGTATGGTACAATTCAACAACAGGGTGAGCAAAATCACAGAATAAGAAAAAAAAGAACATTGGATAAAAACAATTAAAAACATTATTGCGGTAAAATTGATTCTCAATGGAATGGTAGGCTGACTATGTTATTCCCTTGAGGTGTTTTTTTGTAGGTCTGAGTCCGTAAATACATCCCAATTTCTTGCCTGGTTGGTGGTTTTCACTTGTAAAGAATGAAGCTCTGTGATGCACTATAAGAGCTTTCTTTGAGTCCAAAGACAAAAACTGACACATTAAATAACAGACATATTTTATTGTGCATACTAGCAGTTTCCATGTTGCTCACCAGCTCTGAATTCACATATAGACAAACCATGAGTTCTGGGAAAAACTAAGAGTAATTGCATCGTTTGGGATCACCGTCACCATTAAAGACCACTGGAGGACGATCTAAGGCTGCACAGGTTCTGACATAAATCAATGTTAAAGACTGTTTCACGTCTAACTCCACCATAGCTTTGCTTCTTGCACATGTGCACACTTGCTAAGATATTGTTCCCGATTTACTGTGCTTGTTTCAGGAGTTACAATAGAAAATTCTGGGGGTTTATTCCCTCAAAACTCATAGAATATAAATAATGCAATGAATAAACAGAGTCAGTCATCCGAAAAAAAGTGCCTTACTAGCTTGACATAAGCCTGACAAATGCCTCACTAATGTAAAATAAACTGAGGTTCAGCTGGAATTGTGTCTTCTTGGGTTGTGAACTTATATAAATAGGAAACTCTTAAAAATGGTAAAATTACATTTGAGTTGGTAATTGGGGCTTAAAGCAGTTTAGAGTAAAGAGGCTAATTCTTCCAAAACAACCAAAAGGGAAAGGATAACTTTTTTAAAGTTCATTATGTTTCTTTGAAAAAAAAAGTTTTTGTACATTTATAAATTATTGGAAATTGCCAAAAACCAGCTTTACTGTGTTTAATATCTGAAATGCTGGAGGTAATACAAACACTAAAACAGCACACGTTGTTTGTTGTAAGTTGGTCTGAATCTGGACTGGTATTCAGAGCACTGATAAAAGCCTATTTTAACTAAAATGTCTTCATCTGCGTTTTTAGGAGTTCAAAGAGCACAAAATGGCAGCAGAGCGTTCTTCAGTCTGGGGGCCACTAATCTCCCATGGACCTGAATAACAACCAGTAAACACTGAAGACCTAAGGGAACGCCACATATTCAGTTTGGTTCAGATCTGGTGTTTGTACTTAACGGGCACATATCATGAAAAATCCATCTGCCAAGAGATTAGCGTATCGCTGCTATCAAGCTACAAATATGGTGGAACAGGTAGATTAGAAAATTCTGTGACCATGGGGGAAGTCTGGGCATGACATGCCTCATTCACATTTAAAGAAACCGCACAAAAACAAGTCGCACTAAAGACGCATCTCAGAACAGGGATTTTAAAGTGTGTGTGGAGCAAGAATACATGTTAAAAGTAAGGATTTAAAAGCATGATATATCCCCCTTTAAGACTTGATGGATGCTGTGCCTGAGAATAAAACATCAACATTTTGAGGCCCTGGCCCCACTACACACTTTCTCCTCTTTGGAAAGTTTTACAATTTTGATTACACATGTATCTAAAGTGTTCAAAACAATTTTGTGGTCAATAAAATCAAATCTGCAGGAGTTTGTTAAAGGGCAAAAAGGACTCCAAAAACTGATTTCACTTAATCAAAATGGCTGACTTTCTGTTAAGTGTAATCAATAGGTTCAAGAGACTTTTTTTGCTCGTTATAACTATATACTGAATTCCATCCATGTTGGTCAATTTATAGGCTGATTGAATTATTTTATTAGTGGAGGCCCTATAGGTCCACATTGCAACTTATGTCATCAGTCATGCCAAGTTTGGCAAGGATCAAAGGTTTCAGTCGAGTTCCAGGGTCTTCCTGTTTCATGGCATCGTTTGCAAAGGTTAATTTTGTGGTAGAAACTTGAGGGTTTTTAGGGTGACATCATGAAAAGGTTTGACATGTTGTAAAGTAATTTGAAGTGTTTGGGGTACATTTTGAAGAGAAAGAACCAAGTGTGAAAAAAGCACTTTATGTTAGAAGTAGGCGGAGCTTATGCCTAGACTGGAAGTGGTCCTATCAATCTGTTCAGGTCAGCATCTAATTACCTGATTAATCACTGTAAGTTTGCTGGTAATCTGATCTGAACTGATGGATTTATAGTGATACATAATGCAATGGCATGTAGAACATAGGATGGGGCTACGAAAACTTCTGACCACTCCAAAATACCTAATTATCACATTAGTCTTAGAACAACACAACATTTCTAAAAACATTTTTAGGACATTCAGGCCCACAAAATTGCAAATAATCTACCAGAAAAATAATAATAAGAATGATTGCATTACACTAGGCCAGGGGCAGGCATCTCTGATCCTAGAGCCGCACTACTGCAAGTGTTGTGAGTTTCCCAGTTGCCTCACACCTGATACACATCAGACTTAATTAGGAGACTTTTTTTAGAGCTTGACATCAAACTCTGCCCAAGTCTGCTATATACCCACTCATGTCAGGTGGTATGCAGCATAGAAACTACCAACACATGCAGGTGTGCGGATCTCTTGGACCGGAGTTGCTTACCCCCTGCACTAGGTCTTTTATGTGGTTGGGTTTATGTGCTTAATTTATGGGCTTAATCTCGTTATACTTGTGTATATTGACAACAAAAGTCATTCTATTCTATTCTATGTAACTAATTTGTGTGATGCTCCAGAGACAGTGCAGTGTGGAAAAAAAACTCATCAATATTATGCAGATGTGGCAGAACATATGAGCGCAGGATACTTAAATTGTGTTCAGTCTCCTGGACAAAGGTTTTAGTAGCAAACATGTTTGTATTGTTTAAGTTTAGTTGAAAGAAATTAGTACACAACCATAATTTAATAAAAGAAGACAACATGCAACTTCTTTGGTTCACCTTGGTTTGCCTGTTTAGCTCCTTTTATAGTTGTGAAAAGTTCTTAAGTGGTCTTTAAACTGAACCCTGTGGTACCTCACGTGTAAATTGCGCTGTTTCACGATGATCATGTGGTTAGGGTTGAAATTTTACGCTTGAACGTTTTTCTAATAGAGTAACATGGCGAAAAGAAGGATTAAACACTAAAAACAAACAAAAAGGTAACAAATATAAAGGATGGCTCATATGGTTTACCGAGCAAACTCTTTGGATTAGCTCAAAATGGAAAAAAAAGTTAGTGATACTGGCTTTTCACACTCATTCCATTCATATCCCCTTCTTCTGCTCCCACTGCAGAGCTCACTGAGCTTCAAGGCAGCCTTGATGAATTAATCCAATAGAAGAAATTGGTCTTTCAAATGGAAAGAGCACTTTGGTTCAGGAAAGTAACTCATGTAGGGAGGAAGGTAGTGGGGCATGAATCAGCATGAGGCAGGAGACGAATGGCTGAATCTGAAAGAATCCGAGTCTGTATGTCTGAGTGTCTGCCACAGAAAGTGAGCAGGACAAAAAGGTGTTTTTATGAGATCCTCAGTGAACCAAAGGCTGAAAACACCAAACCCAAGGTCTAGTTTGTCATGTAATGACTCTCATACGGTCTAAGAAACATAAGTTTTCATGAGTGAAATTAAAACAAAAGATGTGAAATCGGGAAATTTTGACCACATAATTCCAGTCCTTACCTCCACACGCTGAACCCGTTGACAGGCTGTGTGGCTTGATGTTAAGATTTAATTCTCAGTCTGTCTTTATACTCAACAAGTTTTTGTGTCTGTATCTGCTACAAAGATCACCCTGTGCTCCTGGGACTCAGCCTAAATCTGGAAGGGGGGGGATTCGGTACCATTTGCTGCTCTAGCCCTATTATTCCTTTTGGTGATTTTTGTTTTCATATTTTATGTTTAATTCAGTTCTATTTAATGTTTTATGTTGAAAAACACTCTTTCAAACCTCTAGCTTTTGGGCGAGCTTCATTATATAGATGACTTTGCATTTTATTTAAAGTAATGAGCAGATTGTGTGCAACATAAAGTACAACATATGGGGGGAGTGTTAGCAGCATCGCCTAACAGCAGGGTTCTGGTTCCTTTCTTCTTCTTCTTCTTTTTCTTCTTTTATCTTTTATGTTTCTGGTTGCAACCTCAGTTGGGGGCCTTTCTGTGTGGAGTATGCATGTTTCGCATGTGCATTAGTGGGCTACCGAGTTCTTTAGCTTTCTCCCACAGTTAAAAAATGCAGGTTAAGTTAATTGATGTTTCTTATTTCTCCTAAGGAGTAAATATGAGTTGCAGTGCTGTCCCTGTGGCAGCCTGGTGACCTGTCCAGTGTATAGACGCCACTGAGTCACCTGACTTTTGTTTTTTTTAGGATTAAGATTAATATTCCTTTATTGTCATTTAGCGAGACATCACAGATGTAGTGCAGAATGAAATTTCATGTTGCACAGGTGCAAATAAAAAACAGATAAAAAGGTTTAAGAAATATAAAATAAAAAAATATAATAAATAGATTGTTTATCCACTATGTTGGACAACAAGCCGTCCAGTCTCTGGACCAGTTAAAATACACCACATTATAGTTTGCAGGGGTATTCTTCCTGGTCATAATTGTGATTTCACGCTTTACATTTAGTGTAATAATATACAGGGACAAAAGAATGGCCTGTTGTTCTGCAGATTCCCAGCAAACACAGAGAAACAGGACGATGTATGGCAGCTGTGAGATGAGAGGACTGGGAACCCATCGCTACCAACAGAGTATGCAGTCGACACTTTATAGCAGGTAGGCTGTGAATTTGGCATTTGTAGCTAGTATTATTGTTGCAATAGCCTAAATTGCACAATCAAGACAATAATAGAAACCTAGATTACCTCTTTCAGTAAGCATGTGGCATCAAAGTAACAAAAATTTTGGGCTCATTTTGGGAAGTCTGCTCAAACTAGTTCTCTGGAACTCAATCCAGCTATTTCAGAGATATTTAGCGAACCACTTGCTGTGTTTGATACTGGATCCATACTTGCTATGTGAGACGTTCGTGCCGGATCCGTGCTTTAGTCTTTGTGCACATGCTAGGCATGCAGTGGTCAGAATCCAGTGGTCGACACAATTAGCACCAAAAAAGAGCCTGTTAAAGTTTTTACACTATGCTCACATATTGCCAGTAAGACCTGACAGCTGATGGACAATGCATGTATTAGTCTCAGAAAACCAAGTCCGCAAATAAATGAATAATTATTTATTTGATTGAAGGTAATTTAATACTCTATGATCCTTTCCACTGGATAGTAAGTTGGCAACCAGCAACGGAAGAGATAAATTGAGGTATGGGGCTGGGCTGTAACCAAACCTGGACCCCAGTGGTAAACTGGGCTCTTCGTTTTCAGATTTATTGCTGTGACAGAGGAAAATATGACCTCTTGGCTTGCAAGGGTCAGCATGATTTACTGCAGGCTGCCTGAGAAAACATCTGCACCTGTTGCAACCAACAGAAAACAAATGATTAGAGAGACATCTTACCCACACTTAGGAAAAATAATTATTATTCCCCTTAGTAGTTTCTAGTGGCACGTCTCTATCTGTTGTATGACAACTAATTTTCATTATTTGCCTAAATAACTGAAAAAATAAAGAGTTTTCGGTAATCATGCAATATTTAAGGGAAATATGATCCCACTCTACACCATGATAAAAACTCAGCATATGTTTGCTCATGGCAATCATTAATATGTTCTTGTTGGCAAGTTGCAATACTGGTTCAGAGACATTCCTGGGGCAATTTCCTGTTTTCAGCCCCAAGGAATGAAAAGCTCAAATGTGAAATGAAGCTCTATTTACATGCAGCAAAACTACCCACGTATAAGATCAGAGGGAGCATGTTACCAAACTCAATCAGCGACCCAACTCTGTTCTCTGAAAAGGGAAAAATCTGACATTCATCTCACTTTCACACCTTTTTGTTTCAGTGTTTAAAACATGAGAAGAAAAACAGAAAGGTAATACGTTTCAATCGAGCATAAACTCAATCAGGGCATGTGGTATTGGCCTCGTGAGGATGTAGTAATGTGACAGGCCTAAAGAGGTTAGACGCAAGGTTTATCCAATTACAGCCCGGCAATAAACAATCCCTGAAACACTCTATCCCCCAATTGGCTCATTGCACCCTCTCCCAACGCACTCATTTTGAAACCTGACCCCGCCATCTGTATCCGAGTACTCCTGAAGGATGCCAATGGGTTGAATGCCGACGCAACTTGTGAGGAGCGTGCATGTCTTAAATGTGCTAATCTGCAGGAGTAGCAAGCAGCCAGCCCTCAGCGGCCCCTGCCTCCTAAGCAAATATTCAGACTCTGATGGTGTCGTTTTTTTCTAGATTAGTGAAGAGCCGTCTGCAGATGATGGTAATGAGACACTCAATTTCCCCTACTCTGGCCATTTGAGAGACAGTCAGACGGCCGGATAATCTGGTTTGTGCCCGGGGCCTCATCAATTCGCTTCCACCATTGCGTTGACATTAGCACTAAGACGTATTAGTACATTAGCCTGAATGGGCAATGATGTGCTCCGAGTCAGTTAAGCAGCGTATGATAGCGGCTGTGTTATGGTTATGGTGATGGCTTTATGGAGTTCTTGACATCTCCATTGATCTCCAGAGGCACCTGCTAATTTGAGATGAACAACAAATGGTCAGCATTGGAAGTATGATGGACGTCACAAAACACTAATTCAAGGTGACGAAGACTAAACTGACTAAAGACTAAAGCTTTCTGATGTTTCATAACAGAATATCAAGAACTTGTCTGAAATGTGGAGCTTTAAAAGAATCCATTTTGATCCTAATTTAACCGTTTCTTGATGTTCCTGGAAGGAGGAGGGGCATTACATGCCACAGGCCATAGACATGGATCTATAAATGTTTGGTATTAAACGGACCCATTGATGGCCTTCCCTCACTCCCTTCGCCCCCGTTAATGGAGCTTTTATGAATCTCAGGCCTCATTTGTCTCTCATGGTTAGGGGCTTTCTGCAGTCTGAATTGTGTAATAATGGCAAACCCAATTTGCTTTGTGCTACGTTAATCTCAACACGCCCCTTCTCTCTCTTTCATGCTTCCCTAACTGCATCCAAGTCATTCATCAATGATTCTATTATCACTTTCTTCTTTCAACTTTATGTGTGTGTGTGTGTGTGTGTGTGTATGTGTGAGGAAATCATAAAATAAACCCAAATTATGCCACTCTACTCGCAGCAGAGAAGCAAAGCAAAACAGAAGAAATTCTCTAAAAGTCATTAACAGCAGCCCCATTATCTCCTCTGAAATTCATTTTTTGTTCAATATAAAGCAAAGTCTTTCCTACGTCGCAGTTTTCTAATGAAACGCCTTTTTAAGAAATAACAATGTGGACTCTTCAGGGCTAATTTGCTTCACAGCAAAATACTGACCGAGGTTAAAGGACTTGCCATGTTTTGGGTAGAAACAGTCTGGGGTCAGTAAAACTGCTACTAATTACAAACACACACACACATAATACAGTTTGTTTGCATATTTAAAACAAAAAAATCTTTCATAATGCACCAATTCCTGTTTAGATCTGTCTGATATTCCTACTCACACAGACACAAAGAAATTCTTTAGAATTATTATTGAAAGCTAGTTATATTAACTAAATTACTTTAATAGTAAAATTATATACAAGAAAAATATTAACATCTAATTATTTATCTCAGAGGTTTGATTTTATTAGACTACTGGCAACAAAAAGAGAGATTAACTATTAATTATCCAGCAAGCCAGGTTTCTCTTAATATTGTTTTTATAATGTAAAGTAGAAGTGAACCTCAGCAGTGAGGTGTGATGTGTTGATCTGTGAAAGACTTACTAACACGATCAACCCGTTTGACCTGTCAGATGTCCCTTAAAACCATAGCAAGGTAGTTTTAGATGGTTTTCAGACTTTTAAACTTTAATGTATAGCTGGCACATTGAATAGTGATAGAAAATACAGCTACTCTTACGTTGGATGTCAATCTATCTGTATTTGTACGGCGGTTTAATAAGAACCTGTCTTTCATATAAATGGAGAAATTGTGGTTGTGCAGGTACAACATTTCCATTTTTAAGCAAATAGGAGCTTTTCCTGCATCTAACTCTTAAGAACGTCATTTCATTTCAACTGCAGTAAATATTAATTCAAACGTTGATCTCAATCTCCTTTATGATTTTCTGATGGAGCATGACATTTAGCTGACAATATGGGAAGCACTGACAAAAGCTGTGTCCCAGTTCAGGGTCTGCACACTTTGGAGTGTAGACTACGTAGGCTACGGAGAGTCCTACGCAGTCTGCACACTCCAAAGTGTGCTTACCGTTAGTGAAAGGATACACCCTACTAAAGGCGCTTTTCCACTAGTACCTACTCCGCCCGGCCTCACACGATTATACCCAGAAACAGAGCGTTTCCATCAGGATGT
>JBAMHV010000025.1:3129758-3140861 GCA_037177535.1 Pseudomugil gertrudae
CAGGTGATGAAGTTGGGGAAAGGACACCTTGGTTTAAGGTTTTGGACTGGATCTAAGCCCCCACCACTCTGCACCAGCTCTGCTGTAGCATGTCTTCTACAGATCATTAAAAATTCCAGCAGATTGTGATGGTTTTCATTTCTTTGTTGCAGCACTTTTTATATTAATGCTACATTTTCTATTTATTTTTTTGGCTGTGGTGGATTTTGCATCAGGAAAACAGAGAACAGGAAAAACAAGCCCGAGTGAATGATGACGGTAATGGAAATCTTGCCTGACTTGAAAAATGGCAACACTTAGTTGCTTTTAAATGTCAACCTGTTTTGATATTTTCTGACCCCTGGTGGCCAAAAACAATTAAACTAAACAGGCTTTTGACAAAGTGAGACATGCTGGCTTATAACTCAGAGAAACGCATTGCTAATGGCTCCGGCCCCCTGGATGGTGGGCATACATACCTATCAGATGACAATACAAAATACAGCTGGCACCAGGTGAGGCCGTTATTCCAAACAAACTGCCTGATGATTAATGAGATGTATCGCCATAGGAACGACGGGAATTATTCTACAGAGAGAGGTGCATGATTGAGGTAATGATTAAAGTGGAGATATAGCAGAGTGGAAAGGAGTCTGTGTAGGCGGCGGTGAAGGGGTGGGGGGACATGCTCATATCACAATCCTGATTTCTTTGCATTGGGGAGGGTTCTGGCTCTGAGCCAAACACACTGGATTTACGTTGTTACTAAGGAAAGACGAAGCAATCAATCTGCAGGCTGAAAGAAGAGTGAAGAATTATTTTTGATAAGCCGTCTGAGTAGGCATGTGACGGCCATTAACATTTTCTATTTATTTAAAGGTTTCCTCTCTTCTTTTTATGCATGTGTGAAACCTAGAAAGGTGTTCTTCCTGAGCTTGCGACAGATGTGTCAAAGCATGACACCCTCAGGGAACTTCTTTCAGTGACACCCGGAAGCTTTACTATTCACACACAAGCATTTACACAAGGTTTTTATTTAAGCGCTGAATAATAGTGCTGTAATAAACAGACTGGGCCAATTATGCCCATTGGGACTGGAAACAGGCATCGGTGTATGCGTACGACTCAGTCTTTGTGTGCATGTGGACTACCACTGAGTCATGCCGACAGAAAGACAGGGTGCTGTCAGACATCTGCCTGTCTGCCACTGCAAAACACAAATAGCAGGGCAGGAAAAAGGCAAAAGACTGGCGTGGATGCTGGAAAAAAATGTTTAAGGACAATGCGTGGACACGCTTCTGTGCAGACAAGCTGGATGGAAAGTGACGGAGCAGCTGAACTGTCACGCGATGTGTCGTATATCTGCACTGAAAGTCACAGGCTTGCGTTTTTCCCGACCGAACAGCAACAATAAACAGTTTTAGCAGGTTGCAGTAAGAATCTAATCTGAGCTTGTTAATCATAGTGTTCATTAACAGCTGGATCTCCATCCAGCAGGCATCCTGACTCGTTCTACGGTTGCGAGATGGAACGAAACATTCATTACAAGGAAAACCCTGCAGAGTCACACACATGGCTGTGGTGGCAGATGGAATTCAGTCATTGCCTAATTCTGACATATTTAACTTTTTTATGTGCATTTATATGCTTTGAACCTTTTAAACTAATGAATAAAGAAAAGAGGCTAGAAAAGGTGACGCCAGAAGACTGCGACTGCATATTTTTACATGCTGTTGCATAGG
Source organism: Pseudomugil gertrudae (assembly GCA_037177535.1). Classification (NCBI taxonomy): domain Eukaryota; kingdom Metazoa; phylum Chordata; class Actinopteri; order Atheriniformes; family Pseudomugilidae; genus Pseudomugil; species Pseudomugil gertrudae. The sequence continues at coordinate 3,131,480 of JBAMHV010000025.1, forward strand.
ACATACAGATGCTATGCTAAGCTACATGCTACCCATGTAGGTAAGTGGCATAGTGCTATATCTCAGTTCCTGTGCACTTTTACAGGTCCAAGAGTGTGTATAATGAATGTTTGTGCACATGTATTTGTACTTTTGTTTATTTATTTGAAATGAACTGTGGCATTAAATGGTGTTTCCACCACACAGATCCACTGCAATGCATCCTAACTGTGACAGTACCATTTCATCCTGCCACCTCATTTCTCTGTCCTCTGGCTCGCTGTACAAGTCAGATTCTCTCAACACTGCTTCACATCCATTCTACTTCCAAAGCTCCTGAGATGCCCAACCATACTTGTGTCCCATCTGCTGTTAAAAAAAGAAGAATTGTCCAAGATGTCATATTTAAGGCGCTGAACGTGTCATTTCCTAAATAAAAGTCAATAACCTCACTGTTCTCTGAATGTTGGCCTGCAGTGATGTGGTGAACAGGAGTCACTGCACTGGTGTTTTACAGAATAAACCTGATCAAATTCATGCTGTCTGGTATTTCAGTCATGTCTGTGTCGAGTGATGAAGTTTCCTTTGAGAAAATAGACCAGATGTGGATGTTCTGGTGAGCAGAGTGCTAAGGAACTAATTAAAACACCAGCAAATATGTTCTAGCTGGAACGTCTTACACATGAAGCAGCACCTGCCAGCGAGTTTAAGCAGGAAACAGTCCAATGAAACAAAGTTTCTTCCGGTTTGTTGCTGTCAGAACAAAACACAATGAATCACATAAATAAACTGAATGGATACTGTGGAAATAAAATGTACATTGCCACTAGAAAACTTAGCAAAATGAAGCTAAGTCACAATTTATCTGATTTCTATGGAATATAAAGATGATATCAGCCAGGTCTTTTGTTCCTTCATCAATGCTGTTGATCAGTGACAGAAATAAATGACCTACTGACCACGAGGAGGCACAGTAGGGCCCTACTGACCCCTACTAATGGGCTTAAAACCTCCTGACAACCCATTTAATCGAGTAATAATATCCAAATAGTTGGTGCAGACTTTGTGGGAATCTGTTGATTACTAAACTCGTCCAAACGTGACAAAAAATAAGTACGTAATAAGTATGTGATGACCATTTGCCAGACCCAATCAGGGCAGACCGGATCCACACCACAAGCCTATGGCTGAACCCGGATAAGTACAATCACCATGGCAACCATTACTCTTTTACAATTCTCATTGAGGAAGACACCTAAGAAGAAAACAGCAGAGAGGAAAAATAAATGAAAAATACAACAAATAAGACCATCATTATTAAATCTGAGCTCATATAAACCATGCTCTTCAAAAATAAATAAGAAATACAAGCTAAATTTAAATGAATAAGTCAGTAAATAAAATGTAAAAAAAAAAAAAGAAGTAACAATATGAAATTGATCACTGTTTGGATTTTATTAGGCAAACTTTGCTGATACTGTTACACTCCCTGCTGCTTCCAGAAGTGCCTTAAATCTTTGTGTTCTGACATGTTTCATACTTTGCTTGTAAACCAGTGATTATATTAGTTCCTGTTGCCTTTCTATGACCATCAACCAGTCTGCCCATTCTCTGACAGAAACAAGGCCTTTTGGCCCAGACAGCTGTGCTCATTGGATATTTTCTCTTTCCGTAAACATAAACTCAAGAGATGGTTTCAGCAGAAATATCCAGAGCAACCCAACTGGCACAAACAACCATGTCACACAGAAAAAATCCTCTTTTCGTCCCAAGTTGCTGCCATGTGATTGGTTGTTTAGGTGTTTCATTAACAAGCAATTGAACAGGTGTACCTACTAAAGCTACAGCTCAGCACAGGAAGGGTAAAAGAAAGGGAGAAGGGTAAGGAAACATGGTATGGTTTAAAAAGGGATTGAGCAACAATGAAGAAAATAGCGTTAAAACATGCGGATTAGGCATAGTGAAAATAAGAAAACATTATAAATGGAAGAAGAGAAGGACAGGTAAAGAAGAACGAGTTACAGGAGGACGAGGAGATGTGCTGAAATCAGAACAAGTGAATGAAATCATGTTTAAGTGAAATTACTGGTGAGGATGAATAAACCCCGGGAGGTGCAGTCGCCTGTTGCTACAGCTCAGTCGTATCATCGTCTCCTTTGGGTTTTCCTCCAACACTCCAGAAGGTTCCACCTACACAACACACAGCGCCTCACACATCCACAGAGGCCCGTCTGTGCGCATTCAGACAAACACACACACACACAAAAACACAATCATCCTCTCAGAAACTCGGCTAATCCATTGAAAATAGTCCCCGAGTGGAAAACAGTCTGTTCTCTCACACATATCTACTCGCTGTAATGTCCAAGTGTCTGCTCTGATGTACGATGACAAATTACTCGTCTAATTTCATTACACCCACGTGTTTCAGCCAATAACCGACTAATAGCGTGTAGCTAGCTTCCATCATCTTTAGCTTCAAATGTAAAAGGAATTATCAAATAGTTAACCACAAAACGGAGCGTATTCAACACATTTGATGATTTTTGTGATGTGGAAAGGCCAGTTTTTGCTTTTATATAATTCCTGTCATTTACCACGTGGGATAACAAGACCTTCTGAGCCATTCAAATAGAAAAAAAACCTCCCTTAGCAAGTTTAATTGGTTCCACTTAATCTCATGGTGGTATTTTGTTCCAGTTTTCACAAAACAATGCAAGGAGCAGCTTTTCCACCAGCTTGTTTCTTTTCTTGTTTCATCCCTCCTCCGTTCTGCCTCCCCCTTTCCCTCCCCGTCAGCCAGCTTTCCCTGTGCGATTGTTAATCTAATGCTACTAGAACAGGAGTTGATGTTGCTCATCTGATACCACTAAGTCTCAGACGACACACTCAAGCTCAGGTACAATCAGACAGGGACAGGCCCAGGAGCCCCAGAAGCTTCACTAATGTTTTTTAGCACTTTTAGAAGCGTCGGTCCCAGAGTGGATCATTAAACTGGAGAATATCGGTGGCAGATGAACCAAAGGTGCAAGAGCTTGCTGGATCACTCCCAAAACAGAGCTGGAGAACGGGATGAGAAATAAGTTCTTTCTTTGTCTAAACACAGCTCATTAGCAGAAACAGGTTTGCCACTCAATGAATGATAGTGCGTACAGTGTGGTGGAAAAAAAGAAATGTTATGAAAAGTAGGAAGAAAGACACAGGGGTGCTGACAATGAGGGAATGACAGTTCCATGCTGAATAGGCAGGAGCGTCTAATCTACTGTTAGACATCCGCATCAAAAAATGTCTCTTCTACAACAACTGTTCCGCTTCCTGTCAATTAGGTGCCAGGAGATTGCACGCACATTTGTCCAAGTGGAGGGAAAAAAAGACGCACACACACACTAACGACACAGCTGAAACGGTGCACGCACCCACCCACACATGCAGCACACATCTCATCAAGCTGCAACGAGTGAGCGGTGATTAGTCTATCCGGGACCCAGCGTGCGGCGCGTGCGACTATGCATTTACTTGACAGAAAGTGTGTGAAAAAACTATTCCCTATGATTTGTTTGACAAACAGAAAGTGAGTCCAAAGAAGGTGCAATTACTCTGCATTTGGAGGGGGAAAAATAGCCGGTGAGGCCTAAAGTCTGGGATCCAGACAGTGATGGAGACGGGTACCTGAATAGTGATGACGAGCTGAAATTAAGCCAGCATACGGAGCTGAATCAGGTGGAGAGCTGCCATGAGCAAGCAATTAGCCAAAAAAAAAACTACATACTTTCAAATGGAGCGAGCTGTACTTCACCATTATGCCACAAAATGAGACATTCTGGTACCGGTGTCATTTTTATTTAATTAAACCTAATTAAGTTAATTCTGGACAAGGACAGAAACTCCAGGTACATCTTGCACTCGGAGATTTATATGCCAATTATGTTAGCGGATGCTGCAGATTGTTGCTGCCCTCTGCCATCTTCTCAGCCCAAAACACCAATCAGCCGTGTTGCACTTCGACATAACAAGCTCAGTGAAAACGGCTGCAACTTTCCTGTCACCAACTTTTCTCTCCCTCTCTTTTTTTTAATGAGGTAAAGGGTCTGTATCTGATTTTGACCTCAGCATGGTTTGAGACCACACAACTGATGGTTGTAGCTTGAGGAGCTGGTGAAACTTGATGTTTGCAGACTTTTTACTGCCTGAGTCAACTGCAAGCAACGGTGAAAGTGTAGATGCTGTTTGTTTCATTTGGTGCATGTTAAGCGCAATGTGTTGGATAGTCTGTTCTCACCGCCTGGCTGCTCTGATCTCATCCCCTCACAGAGGGGTTTTATATAAGCCTTAACATCAACATGGCTCTCAGTGATGATTACTTCAACAAAGAAAATATAAGGAGAAGAGGAGAAGGGGGAACAGACATAAAAAGAGCTGATGAAGAGATAAAGAGAACAATAATAAACACAGGACATTTATATTTAAGGTAATGGTTAAGAAATGGCAATGGTGCAATGGGAATTGTATGGTGTGGAGACATACAAAGGGGAGAGAAAGATGTTGAAAGATGAGGTGCTAAGGGTTGAAATGAAACTGATGGGACATGGGGGGAGATAGAGGAGAGGTAGAGGCAGGATGAAAGGTGGAAGGAATAAGAAAAAAGGAGAGCTCAGAAGAAATGTGAGGATGTGAGGGGAAAGAAAACAAAGAAGAAAGGGAGGAGGGCATGATCAGACAAGATGAGGAAAACACATAGGAACATACTGTACTCGGCACTGAAATGTCAATCACGAGGCGTGCTCGGCGTTCTGCCTGTTCGCCTTACCTCCCCTGACAGAGCCGACAGTTTGTGTTTGCTCAGACAGCAGATCAGGAGGCCGACATTAAGAGACTATCGACTCCATCCGAGTGCTTAAGCAAACATATATATCTGCATCAAACGCCTGTCAGCCCTCCAGAGTCTGAGGAAGTGGGAACAACCGAAGCTAGAGGTGCAAGAGTCACAAACTGTGTACACGGAAGTTCAACCAATAAGCTTCCTCTGTAGACAAACATCCATAACCTTTCCATCCATTATTTAGTCTTTATTTTGTAATATTTTCAGTTTAAAGAGGTGAGAGTGAAGACAAACCCACTACAGTAAGGCTTTATGCTCTGTTATTCTAAGGAAATGCAAGTAAATGTAACAAACTTTGTATGCATTTTAAAGTATTATACTTTACTGGAAGCATGAAAGATCAAACACTTGATGCAAAACATCTTAAGATGACCTTTAATCATCCTTGAGGGTTGTTTGAAACATTCAGCTGAAGATAAAGAAAGAACCAGGTTGAACTGTGTGGCGTCTCCATGCAGGATGGCAGCTGACATTACACACAACTGTGTGGCAAAGCAGATGGAGAGATGTAAACAGCAACTAGGAAGGCATGGAAGAACTCAAGATATAGTGTGAATGTATCCCCCTGGTTTACAGTTTAATACTTGCAGCTAATAAAAACTGCTCCCCGCAGGTGTCTTTTCATGGTTTCATTCCTGTTTTCTAAAAACTGTTGATTTGTTCGTATAAATCTTAACCATATAATAACAACAATGAATTTCAGAGTAATGTGGCTCAGAGCTCTGCGTTAAGACCGGTATACCGTACGTCCCATAGCAAATCTGGCTGGAGTGGGCACTGCACAGGACTGGGCAGCAAGGATAAACAGTGGGTCCTGTATTTGCTATAGATAGAGTGTGCAACTGAGTTTTAGGATACAAAAGGCTGGACAATATATTTTCCCAACATATGTAAGAAGATATTGGAGCATTTATTTAGAGTTGACACGTCTCTGTTGGGTGGTCCAGCTCGGGCGACAATCTCCCAGGTTTCCCTTGTACCAACACATCCATCCATCCATTTTCTACTGCTTTGTGCTGGAGCCGATCCCAGCTCACAACGGGCGGGAGGCGGGGTACACCCTGGACAGGTTGCCAGTCCATTACAGGACCAACACACAGAGACAAACCACCATGCACACACACACTCCTATGGGCAATTTAGAGTCTCCAATCAGCGCTAACATGAAGAGAACCACGCTAACATGAAGAGAACCCACGCTAACACGGAGAGAACCCACGCTAACAAGGGGAGAACCCACGCTAACACGGGGAGAACCCACGCTAACATGGGGAGAACCCACGCTAACATGGAGAGAACCACGCTAACATGAAGAGAACCACGCTAACACGGGGAGAACCCACGCTAACACGGAGAGAACCCACGCTAACACGGAGAGAACCACGCTAACATAAAGAGAACCACGCTAACACGGGGAGAACCCACGCTAACACAGAGAGAACCCACGCTAACACGGAGAGAACCCGCTAACACGGGAAGAACCCACGCTTACATGAGGAGAACCCACGCTAACACGGAGAGAACCCGCTAACACGGGGAGAACCCACACTAACACGGGGAGAACCCACGCTAACACGTAGTGAACCCACGCTAACACGGGGAGAACCCACACTAACACGGGGAGAACCCGCGCTAACACGGAGAGAACCCAGGCTAACACGTAGAGAATCCACGCTAACACGAGGAGAACCCACGCTAACACGGGGAGAACCCGCGCTAACACGGAGAGAACCCACGCTAACACAGGGAGAAGCCACGCTAACACGGGGAGAACCCACGCTAACACGGAGAGAACCCACGCTAACACGGGGAGAACCCACGCTAAAACGTAGAGAACCCACGCTAACACGAAGAGAACCCACGCTAACACAGAGAGAACCCACGCTAACACGGGGAGAACCCACACTAACACGTAGAGAACCCACGCTAAAACGTAGAGAACCCACGCTAACACGAAGAGAACCCATGCTAACACAGAGAGAACCCACGCTAACACGGAGAGAACCCATGCTAACACAGAGAGAACCCACGCTAACATGGGGAGAACATGCGAACTCCTCACAAAAAGATTCTCGGTTTGACCCCCGCCCCAACCGAGGCTCGAACTGGTAACCTTGCTGTGAGGCCACAGTGCTAACCAACACATCAGACTCAAAATAATATGTCATTCTGCATATTCATAAACTGTTGGGTCCATATAATTTGATTCAGGTGTGTTAGAGCAGGGATAGAAAACCTGCAGGACCGTTGCCTTTACGGACCGACTTTGGACACCTCTGACTTAAAGGAAAAAACTCCTGACTGATTCCTGAACAGAAAACCATTTCCTCTCAAAAGCAGATGTACCAAGTCACTCGGTTTTATGTCAGAATGTGAAATAGTTGAAACTGTCTACAGCATTTAAACATTAAGTCTAAATTTTCTTTACCCGTCTTCTCACAGGGATTCAGATTAAGTCTCAAATTCAAGATCTACATCACCATGGACATGACAGTCCACAAGGACAAGGACTTCTGGGGGTATAAGGTGCTTTTCTTCAGATATGATGCAACACATTTTAATATTCCAGATTTGTGATTGATTTTCTGGAATCACCATGGTAACCAAACAGTAAACATGGCTCAGAATGAACTGTCATGGCATCAAGATGATGAAATGCACATTGTGATTAAATATAAGCATACTCTGTGGTGACTGTTATTCTGGACGCTGTACATCATCATCATCATCATCATCCTACTAAGGTGCAGATTGAGGTTGGACATGTTATGTTTATAAGACAAGCTAAACAGCCAGAAAATGAAGAAAACTTGTCTTTCCACATCAGAGTGGCTCCTGTTTTTATTAACTCTCTGGGAAAAACATGAGAAAATGGCCATTATCTTCATTTATACAGGCACAGAAGACAACGACGGAGTATAGGAACCATTTTTGTTGACAACAGAGGCACAGAAATATCTCATATGGGAAATCTGAAATTCATTTGCATATTTGGTTTTCCTAGCAAGGGTGCCGTGTGGGTTTCTATACAGAAACGAAAAATACAACCTGCTTATCAATGAGATTTCTATGAAACAGCGTGAACAAGCACCAAATGTGTACAAGTGTAAACCACATTCACACTGGGGTGGTTACTATTTATCAAGCCAGTGTGATCTTGCAATTGATCAGTGTACAGATCAAAGCAAGAAGCATGGCAACGGAGCTGTGCCGGCTAATTATCGGGTCCTGTAAAGGATTTTGGTCTTACAGCGTGGCCTCTGGGCCTCACCTCCATAGTAGGGTTCCTGTGATCAGGGCCACGGAAGACCTGGTGGGCATAAAGATGAAGCCCAAGACTCCAAACGCTCAGCTGGCATATGTTCACCATGACTGATTGGCCTCGGCACTGCCAGACGCCAGTGCTCCCCTGCAGAGGAGGCATCTGCGAGCCTCAGACTGATGTTTTCTGTCGTACAGCTCAAAGCATACCCCCCAGTTTTTATTCATGCTTTATATGGTGCTTTTCTACTCGCCTAATCAACACTGATGGCATCAACTGCATGAGAATAACTGCTTATGACAGATACTGATATTGTATCTCAGTAAACCTTTCAGTGTCACAAACAGATTTTACCTTTGCAACACTTTTCTATCAGATTTTAATGATTCACAACTTGAACACTACGCCAGATATTTGCTTCTTGAACTAAGTTCTTTTCCAAAAACAGCCCTATAGTTCAGAGGTTTTTTATTTTAAATGAAATGTAAAATCAAATAGATAAACCTGTGATCATAGAACTTTAATTTTGAACAAAGTATGTACATGTCACATTAATAATCTGAATTTGACAGGGTTTCTGGACATATGTGCTTTATTGCAGCAGTCAGCTGAATCCACTTTATCCTCCTTATCTGTAAAGTTTCTCACAGTTTTCCATCCTGATATTTAGAGGTTTGAGAACCGCTGTTACGGTTATGTTACGGTTTTCTATCGTTGGCGCTCTGGGTAACAGCTGCCTCTCCAGTAGCTCTTCGCTCTTTTTTAGCCATTTTATCCTTTTTGAATACTTTTTTTCTTCCTACTTTTCATGCGAAGAGAGAGAGTTTGTTTTATATACATATATATTTATTGAATATTTTTACCTTTAAAATGCAACAGAGCCAGTTCCTCATATTTTTTTTACTCATGAGAAGATCCATTAGCTTTTGCTAGCTCTGCACAAAAGGCCGACCCAGGACATGACATGACATCCCAAAGCTGAGAAGAAGATTTAGGGGTTGCCAGGCCGCGGCCAAGCTAAAGGCTCAACTATTGGAGAATCGGCAGCACCACAATCCATCAACTCCCTCCGTTAATCATGAAGAATGTAAATTTGCTGCTGAACAAGATGGACGAGCTATCCGCTCTGTACAACCAGCGGAGCTAGCGGAAGAGAAGTTTGATCATCTCTACAGAGACATGGCTAAACCAGCTTGTACTAGATGCTAACGTGGACCTGCTGGGATTCACTGCTGTGAGAGCCGACAGAGACACCAAAGCGA
>JBAMHV010000025.1:3161477-3173786 GCA_037177535.1 Pseudomugil gertrudae
AGTGAGTGAGTGAGTGTGTGAGTGAGTGAGTGAGTGAGTGAGTGAGTGAGTGAGTGAGTGAGTGAGTGAGTGAGTGAATGAATGAATGATTGATTGATTGATTGATTGATTGGTGGGCAGAAGGACAGATGTATTTTTATCTATCCCAAATGATCAGCTGGAAAAAGTGGTAAAAGAGCCTTCTGCCTTCGTCTAAAGTCCTTTTCACAAATCAGTTGTGCATCATCAGCTCATCAATCCACCAATGTTTCTCTTTATAATTTACAAATACCATCAGGGGCTGTGGAACCTGACAGAATAGTGAGGAAGGTGAAAATTAAAGCCTTTAGGGAGATCTGCCTTCCATCCTTTAGAAAAAACTTTGTCAAGTTAGCTTTAAATGGGCTTTTCAATGCTTCCTGCAATGTGTTTAATGTTTTATGTAAAGCACTTTGATCGTCTTAGACATGAAAAGTGCTTTTTCCAAAAAAAACTTGCCTTGTTTTTGCTTTGTGTGACATTGTTGCTATATTTAGTTTGAGACATTTCACATCATTTTATGATAGAAACTTTGCTCAATATCCTCTTTACTATAATCTGACATGGACAGAAAGCTTGTTCGTCTATATTAATTTGAACATATCACAAAGGAATGAATAAAAAATACTTTAGACTAAATAAATCAAGACAGTAATTAAAATAATAGACTTATCTTCAGCTTCCTGGGTATTTCAGGATGAAATTTAGTTGTTTATAAATGTTGGAATGGTCTATTTCAGACCGGCTCTTAAATTAGGAACCCCCACAGACCCTGAGGTCCTGGAGTCCTCACTCGCCAGCACATTGTCACTCATTAGAACCAAGCAGCTTTGTAAATATAATGTACCATGAGATCAGACACATCTTTATATTAAATCATAGAAAAAGGAAATAAAGCTTTTCCGATGTACTGGTACCTGTTCCTGTGGCGATGCAGGAACAGTTTACAGCAGGCATGAGTATAGATCATCTAAGAGTAATCTTTGAATCTACACTCAGCTGGATAAAACAACTGGTTAGGCACATCCTGATGGATTTATATCTTTTTATGTCATTCTTACAGTAAGGTAAAACCTTGTTTTACATTCCATCTTGAACTCCAATCTGCTAGGACCTCTATCCTGCAGGTCGTAGATGTTCCCCTGCAGCACATACCTAATTTAAATTAAATGGATCTGTAAAAGTCTGCCACTGAGCCATCACCCCTTTAATCCTGACCCATGAAAATATGTAAAGCGTTTGGGTTTTTGTTAATACGAAGTCTTTTTTTGCCAAACATTTAACAAGATGTAACAATTTCTTTTGGTATTTTTGTATTTTTCTGCTTCCGGGTATCTATTACAGGGGCAGAGTAAAAGCATGAAATTGTGTTCAACAGGATTTTGAGCTATTTATTTTTTACTATAAAGTGATTCAAAATGTCTAAGAAACGTATTAAATATGTCACATTGGGTTCAATGAGGTCCATTTGAGTCGGGTTGGTAGCAGCAGGGAAGCCTGCAGGACAGCAGGGCAGGCTTGGGGATCCCTGAGTTGGGGGATAACTTTTATTTGTTTCCAGAGTAACAGGGAGGATATGATCAGCCCTTTAGATAATCTGTATCTGCTGTTACCTGCAGGCCAGATTACAGGTTTACAATGTCTGAGCTTCGTCGTCGTCATAATATCATCACCACTGATATTTAGTCTCCTGCAGATTTGCTCAAACAAATGGGTTTATGTCTCTTAGATCTGATTTTTTCCAGTTTGGCATGTCATAGCCTACAGCTATGGATAAACACACAGCAAGGCCTGGTTTATTCTCAGTTCTCCCAGTTACCAGTAGCGATGTCTGCTCACAGGATTCACTGTGTGGAAAAAAATGCAGCTGTGAAGAGACATGTACCTTTCTGAAGGGTTACGAGATACAGAAACAAGACAAATCAGCCTGAAAGGCAGACGAGATCTAACACGATGTGAAGAAAAAACTGCAGCTGTTCCTAACAAACTCCTCCAAGTTTTGACTTCTGATTTAGTTTTTTATAGTTTGTTATATTTTGGTTGATTTCAACTCATTTGAATATTTAATTTGTTGCAGTTGTGCACAAACAGACACTTATCACAATAATAAAAGGTAGATACGCAAAAACATTTATATATATATTATTTTACAATTTGTTCAAATACTTTTTTCTTTTACTCACATTATCTTTAGAAAGTAAACCCAGTCTAGCTGATTTGACTTAACATACTCTGTAATTATAACAGTCATTTCAACATATTATTTTATTCTTTAAATTAAATATAATCATTTAGACATGTTGCTGTGGCAACATGTGAAATTTTTTGAGAATTTTTTTTATTATTTAGCCTAGAATGACTCATATATATATAGTCGTAGCATGAATGCAAAGGAAGATGTTGCTCCACGCCTCCACTGGGCCTCAGTTTTACCCGGTGCATGTCAGATCATGGTGCAGACAAAGTGCAACACGCTGCATGGTCACTGCTCCATTCCTCTCACTAACTTGGCCTTTGAGGATGGACGAACTCTAATGAGTTTCTCCACACGTTTGCACACATGCGTATACAGACTTAGACTAATGAGTGTGCTTCACTCATTCTCATTAGCCACACAGTCTTGTTGCAGGCATCGAGCACAATGCCCCACCACCCCTGACAACAAGCAGGAAAGTGATCTTTTCTCCTCTTTTGTTGCCCGACGTTTCATCTTTTCTTTGCTCCTTCTTCGCTCTGGCTCTAAGGTTAAAATATTTCATTATGTAGCTACATCCATGCTCTAGAGAGAAAGCGAGATCCCAAATGCGTTTATACATCTCACTCTCTCAAGTTAAAACGCAGCCGAGATCTTCCCGGCTCCTCTCTCAGTGGGCTGAGGGAGGTTATTGTTGCTATGGCGGTGATGCATATCTTGGCATGTAGAAATGGAAAGGTGGTAGGAGGAAGATGACAGAGAATAAGAGTGTGTGGCCACCGGTTCAACCTGCCAGAGTCACACTGAACTCAAAATAGCCTCCTGGTGCAGAGCTGCAGGAACAACAAAAACAAAACAAGCAAAAAAAAAAAAACGATAGAAAAGCTTTGACTTGAAGCATTCGAAGGAGCTTCAAGTAAGACACATAAATGCCAAAACCGTTTGAGTCAGATGCTTGTTTTATGGCAGACGTCAACATGACAGCTGCCTGTGATGCACAAAGTCTGTCATTGTAGGCAGGAAAGCGGCAGAGAAGGGGAGGCACTGGTGGGGAGGACATGAATGAGACTGTTTTTCAGGGGACGAGTTTGTCAAAAATTTCTGATAGACTTCAAAAAAAGGACTATAGAGAGGGCGGAATAATGTGCAGGAGTGACTGAAGGGTCTGAAGGAAGTTTTTCAATGCCAGACACCAAGACACAGAGTCATTAAAGAAGATTTGTCAGATTAACAAAGGAGAGGGAATCAGTGCTTTTATAAGGGAGGAAGATAAAGACAGCACAGGAGGAAACACAAAGAGGAAGGGTGGGGTAAAAAGGGTGGAGAGGAGGAGGAAAATCTCAATACATGTACAGCACTTTTAATCTCAAAGGAAATCTGATTTGCTTTTTGTCCTTTATTTTAGGAAGACAGGCGCTTTCCCAGAAACAATCGAGCACCGTATTTTATCGTTTCTCCGTTAATAGACTGGTTATTAAATTGTTTCATGGTGATGTGGCAGCTCTAACGTGTATTTAGAAAGATCCTCCGGCAATCCACAGATAACCATCCTGCATTACGCAGGCAAAAGAAGCATTAGAAAACTTTATTAACTCTTTGTAAATGTAAAAAAAGTTTATTCACTTGGTTGAAATATTTTTCCCCTGCCAGAGTTTGGTGCTTCTGCTGTCGACTTGATCCTTAAATAGCCCCGGAAACGCCAGCTACCTCATTCTGGCGAATATCTTTCAGCACCAAGTTATTTGCAGGTTGGTTTCTCTTCAGAAATTCACTTTGACCACACGACAACGCTCACGCCTGCTTTTACAGGCGGCTGACAAAGCCTCTATGTGCAGATTTCTCTGCTTTTCACGAGTCCTGTAAATCCCTGAGAAAAGATCAGAGAGAAAAAAAAAAGGAAAAGAAGCTTTTGTGGTTTGTAGTGTGTCACAAAGCCACCAAAACAAGACTTTCCAGCAAACACAACCTGTTAACATCCATGTAAAATGATTTGCAGATGCTGGAAGAAGCTGACGATCCTCGTAGCAACTGCTTTTTTCATGAATTATACAATAATGCTTGAAATTTATGGGAGCTCCATGAAGGATTTGTATGGAATACACTGAAGCTCAACTGCTGCTCTTCTCTCCTCTTCGACCACGCTACAGATCCTTTTCTTCCCCTTTTTCCACCAGTTAAGATGCTAAAATAGCCTGTGGTTTGCTGCTCCGTCAGCACTTTGATCCTTTGATCACCTGGTCATGCAATAAAATACAAAGAGGCACCGCTGAAAGGAGAGGATAAGGACTATCTCTCAAATAATACACCTCAGCAGATGGATTTGATGGCTGAGAATGATGGCTCTCTTTTTGAAAGGTTACGCAACCCTTTGCTCCTTTTAGAGTTGCATTTGTGAAATGAATCTTGTAACAGAGGAGGAGGAGAGAGGTGAAGCACATTTTAGATTCCGAGGGCTTATCGTGCTGGTGCCTGATTATGGTGGAGGCTGTTGTTTCCCCCAGCTATATTAGGATTGAAGGGTTTGACTTGCAGCTAAAAACCACAGAGTATTTCTGCCCTTTAGGCAGATTTAGATGAAAAACCTAAAGCTAACATCCTGCATCACACTGTGGGGTTGAAACATTCGATGCCTGCTGCGTCTCAACCGCGGATTTGGGAAAGAAAATACCTTGAGCTCCTTGTGTCTCTTCACCCCACACATAGAAAAAGGCTGATAATAATGACATAGCTTGTCAAAATCCGACACCTTTAACCTCAGATATCAGCGTTATTGCTTTCCGGTGTTAACTCGGCTGCAGATATAGCGGGTGGTTAAGTTGCCATCATTGGCTGAGGAGCGGCTGGCAACGTGGATAAGGCAGCAACAGTATCTTTTCCATCTGTGACGAGCTGTGTGTTTGTGAGAGAGAGTTAAAACCACGTTGCCTTAGGAGGAGACGCATCCTCTTGTAAAGCCTTGCCAGGCAGCTGCAGGCAGGGTAGCTCTGCACTGATGGGGGCCCCCTACCTTGCTAATAGATTAATTCATTTCCACTACTAACACCCAAATCATCAAATAAATGACACTAAGTAGGGAGGAGTGAGATTTCATACATAAAAAAAATGCATTTCAACCAGATAAAGACGTCGTTAAAATAATTTGATGCAACGGAGCAAAGTCAAAATAATTCCAGCAGTTGAGTTAATGTTTTTTTCTCTTTGGTTGGCAATTAAACTGGCAATTACGAGTGCTTTTCCTCCTCCCAGCAGTATCACAACAACTAAAAAAAAAACACGTCTACGAGGTTAAAGTCTTTAAATGTAGATCTGATGAGGCTGTGTCTCGTTACCTTGGTTTGTCCTGAAGCTACAGGGTAAAAGACACACACACACACACACATCTGCTTATTATGACTCAATATCCCACAGAAACCCAGTGGTCTTTGTCACAGTCTTCTCATATTTTTCTGCTATCGCCACTTCAATTATAAACGAAGATGTTTGATTACATGAGGAAGAATAGCGCAGAGATTAGTGCGAGCTGTTGTGTTATTGGTGTGTGTGTGTGCACATCTGCGTAATCACTACCTTGATGGTGCAGATTTGAGAACAGCTTTGACAGAATAAGGTGAACTGCAGGTGCTTTTAAACAAATATAAGTGGAAAACATCATATCAAATAACTACAAACATATTAGGGGTTGCAGCTGAAATATTGTATCACAGAAACCTGTGAAAGCCGGTAATCACCGTTCATCAGACTCCTTATGCCACTTGGACAACCTGAAATTTCTTTCCTGAATAGTTCCCGACATTCGAGGAATCAAGACGCCTGACGACACATCAAAGGATGTGTACCCTTGATGCTCCTGTGACCCAGATTCAAGAGAAGCAGGCTCGATTATTATGCTGTCAAAGGTGTGTGTGTGAGTGTGAATATGTGTGTTTTTTGTGGGGGTGTGCAGAAATGAGCACCCTTTTGTGTGTCCCATTGAGGATGATGCTTTAATTAAAGCATCAAGAGCTCTAAAATGCATTGCTCCCGGGTTTACTGCTCCCTTTCTTACATTATTAAACCATCCCCAGCCGGTGACAAACTGTAAACAAAAACAATCCTCTGGCTTATTTTTCACTTTTCTCAGCAACCCAGACACTCGCAAAGCTGCTTTTGGTGGAAAATGTTGCAGAATCCTCTCAATGGTTTGTAGATGTCAGAGCTAAAACTGGTAGACGTAAAAAAAAAAAAAAAGAAGTCATTATTTGGCAAATCGAATCCTTCGTAGGCATACTAGGCCCTGCAGGTAGACGTCAATCTAACAGAGATATACGATCAATTTAGTGGAAAATGATTCCGTGATATTACAAAAGCTGTTACGATATGATTACGAGTCAGCATGAGACAATACAAAATGCCAATTTACCAAAATCCCTTCCTTTTATATACATCTACATATGTTATTCCTGCTCAGGCAGGCAGCCGTGCATGGTACGTGTTTGTGTGGGATTACTTTGGAACATTTATGATGAATGTGTGAAGAGCGACATGCGAGGACAGCTTAGACAGCATACCTTTAAAGTTTGTTACTGTAAGATCTGAATTAAAATGATCATGATAGGACCAGTAATGTGTCCTGTCTCTTCGTGTAGCCAAATAAAAGGAAATAGACAATGAACCTGAAGTAAATAAACATCAATAAGTTTTTCTTCAGGCAGTAATTAAACCTCTAAGAAATAATCATTATTTCAATAATATTATAAATTAAGACATATTTACTATTTTTCCATGAGGAAAAACCCATTAATCCCTTATTGGCTTCGATAAAACTACTTTTATTTTCTTTATGTGTCAGTAATATTGGATCAGAACATGTAAATTAACTTTTTGTTGTCCACAATGAACACCTTTCAAGACCCATTACAGTTTGCATATCGTAATGGGCTTCTACCATCATCTACCTGCTTCAGAGAGCTCACTCTCATCTGGACCAATCAGGCAGCACTTTGAGGGTCATGTGCTTTTACTTCTTAAGTTCCTTTAATACAATTCAGCTGCTCTGCTTTGTGAGAAGCTCCATCAGTTCCAGGTGGATACGTCCACACACACCTGGATTTATGACTACCTCACACACACACACACACACACACACACACACACACACACTACAGTTTGTGAGACTTAAGGGTTGTGTGTCTGAGATGGTAGTCAGCAGAACTGGAACACCACAAGGAACTGTACTGGTACCATTCCTCTTCACGCTCTGAGTCCTGTCATCTGCAGGAATACTCTGATTACTCTGCAGGAATACTCTGATTACTCTGCAGTTGTGGAGTGTATCAGTGATGAACAGGAAGCAGAGTACAGAGAACTGATCAGTCAGTTGGTGCAGTAACAATCATCTCATCCTGAATATCAACAAAACAAGAGAGATGATTGTTGACTTCAGGAAGAACAAGAACACACATGGGACTGTTTCCATCCTGGGGGAGGAAGTGGAAGAGGTGGAAGAATACAAATACATTGGAGTTCTGCTGGAAAAAAGTAACACTGAGTACATCTACAAGAAAGGTCAGAGTGGACTCTACTTCTTAAGGAAGCTGAGATCTTTTAACATCTACACCAAGATGTTGAACATCTTCTACAAGTCTGCTGGAGGCAGCGGCATCAGAACCAGTGATCTGCTGGGGCGGCGGCATCAGAATCAGTGACTTGAAGAGCATCAACAAACTGATCTAGAAAGCTGGTTCTGTGCCTGGAGAAATCCTGGAGCCGCTGGAGCTGATGGTCCAAAATAAGAGTACTGCACAAACTGATGAAGATGATGGAGGATTCTTCACACCCTCTCCACAACACAGTGATGAAACAACAGAGTGTGTTCAGTAAGAGGTTGGTTCTGATCCGATGTAGGACTGAGAGATACAGAAGATCCTTCCTTCCAGCAGCATCAGGAACAAAACCAGACATTCAATTTTTTTGTATTTAAAAAAAACTACAACAATTTTAAATTTGATTAATACGTTATATGGAATTGCAATCAAACTGAGATCCAGTCATTTTTATCCATATTTTTATCCATATCCAGCAGAATGCTGTTAATGACATGCAAACGGCATTCCACTGCTGCGATCATCACATTTAAACATATTGTGTTTCTATTGTGTCCCGTGACCTAAAAGCAGAGAATCCCAGCAACAAAGCAGCACATCGTTGCTCATTTTTAACCGATGCCCGGGAGCAAACGGAGCAAATGTTAGTGTCAGAAAAGATCAGTTAAAAAAGATAAAACAGATGTGAAAGAAAGAGTTTCTTAGTCCCAAAACTTAATCAAAAGTAGTCTCACAAGATTACCACTGGTCATGTTGTTTCTGGTGGATTATGAAGCTGCTACTCACCAGACTGGATGGGTTCGCAAATTTGATTTGACACATTCTCTGGAGAAATCAGTGAATATAACGAATAAGTCACATTACAGCAGGAAAAATAAAGTATTTGGACTTAGCAGTGGTAGTGGTGCTGCTGCAGGACTTTTAAAAACCATCTGAGCTATTACGGTGACATGCATAACATGATTTCATATCAAGTAATGGCTGTGCTATAGCGTCTGCAATCCTGACAGAAGGACAAGTAATGGTTGATTGACACTTGTCAAGGAGAATAAATACATTTAAAACATATGCAAGCAGGGAAAGGGAGGGATTTTGAAAGCACTCTGGAGCTCAACACCCTTATGGAAAGGAGAAGTGTCTTCAGAGAGTTGAAATGAGGGAAATATGCTTGTCACAGGGAGCAATAAGTAAAAGGTGAAAGAGGAGAAAGAATAATAATCAGAGGCAAACCAAAAAAGGCTTAAAGAAGTTGGGATGGGAGGTTAATTTTCCACAGAAGCAGGTTATGATATGATGTACTTTTATCCTAGTTGTTTTCATTTGCCAGCTCTCAAGGGGTTTTATTATAATATTCTCTGCAAAGCCGCTCTGGTACATTTGGATGCTGCCACTCAATGCTGCAGCCAATAATGCTGGTAGTGCTCTGTGTGTAGCTGTGAATTCATTCCCTTCCACCAAGTAGCTTTTTATATTAAAACAAGCAAATATATGACAGAGAGCGGACATATTAAAAGTCGATGAAGTCTTGCACACCCACCATCCGCCCAAGCATTCACTCATCCTGCGTATCTACTCTCTAGCCTCGTGCAGCTTTGGATTTATTAAACAGGGATTCAGCTCCTGCAAAATGTGGAGAGAGATGGAGAACATCCCCGACTGGAAAAAAAAAGATGAGACTTAAAAAGAAAGAGAGCTTTGGACAGTCCAGATGGAGACTCACTAGCCTTCTCACTTCACGTAGGGTGTGATGCGTGTGTGTTGTCTGCGATCCATCACCAAATCTGCCAGCAGAGGCAGAGCTCAGCTTCATCTCATGATAAAAACTGGCTGGGAGCTCCTCTAATTGGCTTGAACGTTGCTGCCATGCTTCCATATAGTTCTGTCAGAGAGCTAGCTATTCAAGCATGATCCACTGGCATGCTGTCTGCGCTCAAACCCTATGCGAACCTCCTCCCATAATGTTGGTGAAATCAGTCCCTCTGGGGGCCAATCTTTGAGGTATATAGGGAGAATTAAACCGGAGATATCCTAAAGTCTTGCAGACTGTACTGCGCGTCTTCTGTGTGCTATCTGGGTTTAACAGGCCTCTTCCGGCGCCACCATTGCTTTTTGTGTCGCTCTTTTGCCTCCTCTCCCCTCGTTTGCTCCTTCCCATCTTCAATCGCTTATTCTTCTTCCCCCACATATCTTTTTTCCCTTCCTTGATGTTTGCAATCCCTTAATCCTCTTCATCTTGCATGTGTTGAGGTCCAGCCTTTCTTCCTCTGCAAACATCGCTTCCTTTTCCAGTGTTTCTATCCATCCAGTCCTCCCTCCTTCTTTTTTTGTGCATCTGTCCGTTGTTACCTCCCATCCATCCGTTCAACACTTTTCCCTTTTTTATTCAACTTTGTCTTGCTCATCTGTCCTTTCTGACCTTTATTCCCTCTTCTGCTTTTCTCATCCTAGCTGCTGTCCTTGCCTTTTATCAGTGTGTCAAACATTATCTGTCCTTTCATTCCTTCATTATCACCATCCTCTGCTATTCCTCTGATCCTTCCGCACTCGCTCACACGCCACCTTAAAGTGATGTAACATACCCTGATGTTTACCTTCATTCAGCTGCTTTATTAATGTTTTTATTGGCTGCCACACGCTTGCATTGGCAGGGTCTTTTGGCAAATATTTCCTTTATTATTAATCTGGCTCAGATATTGACATTTAATGAAATCTGAAACATAATAAATAATCAAATTACAGTGGAGTGTTGCTGCAGATAACATCCACTGACAATTTAACTGATCATATACTGTAAATCCTCTCCTGTGCTGTTTGTGGAGACATCACACACTTTAAGAAGAGTCTATTAAATGCCACTTAATTATACGATAAGACCAGTAAAGAGCACGCACGCACACTGGCTGATAAAGATAGCAGCGATAAACATGTGCAGAAAACAAACCACACATGCAAAACAACATAGATGCTTATAAAAGAATCACTTTGTAAAGATAGACTCTTGAAGTTACACTGATATGAATCACAACTAAGATGTTTAAAGCAACATGATTTCATGAATAATGATTAAAAAAATAAAACCATAACAGTTAATAGGATGTAAAAATGTTATGAAGCCTGATTGGCAGATATAATTAATCTGTATCTGCAGAATGATGAAGCTAATAAAATGTTAGCTAATAAAATGTTCTCTTTATTTTACCATCGGATTGGATAAAGCGTCACACTTTCTGGGTTCTTGGTTTCAGTTTTAGCTTCAGCTCATGCTCGTGTTTTAGTAATCCTTCAGTCTTGCTTTCTGCTTTGTTTGGTAGTATGTTCACTTTACTCGCAGTATGTAATTTACTACCTGTGTATTTAAGCTTTTCCTTTGTCTTTGACAGTTCATTCATGTTATCTTTGCTTAAGTGTTTGATCACAAAGGGCCAGGCATCACAACTTTACTGGTTTGAGGTCCTTAATGTCCATGAATGGCCAGTTTAGAGACATCACTACTTTGTTTAACCACTATAAAACCTCAGTGGCTACACAGAAAGCATGAAAACAGGGCGACTCAAACAGAAGTCGTATCATCTCATCATTCATGGATGAAGATGTATGAAAAGCTCCCAAAAGAAAAGTCGACATCACAGCAGCAGTTTCATATCTAATAGCAAAAGCTATATAGATGGCTACGGTTGGGCGATGAGACCAAAATCTCATATCCCGATGTAGATTATTTTATATCCTCATAACGATATGCATCACGATATAGAATTGTTTTGTAATATCTATTAATGGATAGTTTATATAAAAATGCAAAGTGGAAATGCAGTTAGAAAAAATTACCTGAAGAAATAAAGGTAGCATGTACTAAATATTTATTTAGGAACTTTTCTCCAAGCAAGACGTGATCGTCATGGTAACATGCATATAAATTCAACACGTAGCAGTGTCTGCATCAGGAGTTTATTATGAGCGCTTTCACCACAGCTCCACACTGCTTTAGCTCGTTGATTCTCTCTGTATTCTTTGTCCTGATTCTTAAACAGGAGATAAAATAACTTAGTCGTGTTGGAGTTTGTTAGATAGAGATAGATAGATAGAACTTTATTAATCCCGAAGGAAATTCCTTGTGGTCAACTGCTTCACCCATACCTTAAAACCATCCATATTATAAAAATGTATCATTATATAATAATAAATAAGTAATAAAAAAAGATAAATAAAATCTTTATAATAAAAGTTCAAAGTTTAAAAAGTGCTTTAGTCTCTTTCTCCCCTCCAGAGAGTTGTGTAGCCTGATGGTGTGTGGGGCGAATGACTTCCTTAGTCTTTCTGTAGAGCAGATCTGAGACAGCAGTCTGCTGCTGTACTTGCTCTGTGAGAAGGCCGGGTGTAGGGGATGGTTGGTATTGTCCGGGTGTAGGGGATGGTTGGTATTGTCCGGGTGTAGGGGATTGTTGGTACTGTCCGGGTGTAGGGGATGGTTGGTACTGTCCGGGTGTAGGGGATGGTTGGTACTGTCCGGGTGTAGGG
>JBAMHV010000025.1:3230723-3243473 GCA_037177535.1 Pseudomugil gertrudae
GCAGTCCAGTACAATATCGTACTGCCCGGGCCGGTAGAGTCGCGTCGCGCAGGTACTGATGGAAAAGCACCTTAAATAAATGGACAGTAAGTGTTTACATGGCTAACCGTTACAGGGTGACTTTTTTGCTGCTAATCGATCCTCATTAATGAGGACACTTGTGGAATCTGAACTTTCACCAAAGTTCACCAAAGTACTCTTCATGTAAAAAAAAAAGTGTTAAAAAACGGATGTAGATAGTAAAGGAGCATTTACAGATCTAAAACGCAATTGTTGTTTGTTTACGCTTTACAAATATCACTTCTATTTTGTGAAAAACTAGCAGACAGCATTTCTTACTGTGAGAAGACATTGCATATTTTTTGTTTATCGACACCATAAAAGGAAAATTAAAGTAACTTTTCATGAACACTTAAATGGTCCTCACCATATTTGGCATTAACACAGTGGTGAAGGCTGAACTACATGAATATCCAACCAACTTCAGCCACAATTGTATTAAATCTGAGAAACTGCTGCTTAAGAACAACAAGGTGCTCGCTACACAGCCGAGAGCACTCCCAGTTACCTGGTTTGATGGCAGCCAGTCTGGAAAATAGATTCCCATCATTGGGAAGTAAACTGAAGCTTCGAGAGTCAAAGCACCAATGCATTATAATGTTTAGTAAATAAAAAGCTAGCAGCCGCAGCTAAACAGGTAGCAGTGCATCTGTTTTGTTTGTATATTTCTTGTTTACAGTTTTGTGTGACTGCATTTAAGATAAAATGTTTTGTTTCAATCATTGCAAACTGAAAATCTAAGCATTCATTTAATACTTTTACTGTTGTTCAATCGTTTTAGAAATTAGCCAATTTATTGGTGCCACTTTTTGAACCATGAATTTAAAGTAAATTTGTAAATGTTTATTCATATATCACCTTGAGCCAGTGCAGCTGGATCAGTATTGATAGATAGAAGTGATTTTGGAGGATTAATTGTTATCAATGTGGTTGGATTTCTTACGTTTATTTAAATAAAGTCCTTTTGGACCCACCCTAAAACATCAAATCTATCATAAATTATGAGTACTCCCTTGTTGGGTGTTTTTTTCCCTCTGATGCTGTAAAATATGTACCGACAGTGTTGTGCAGGTAGGCATGTTATCACCCTTTCAAGGCCCAGTTGGGGGGGGGACAGATATATCTGGGCTCAATTAGTTGCACTGTCACGGCAGGTTGGTGTGCCAGTGGCTTGATGGTCCCAGCTACAGGCAGCTCAGCTGTAAATCAGTCTGTGTGTAATAGGCTTCACAGCAGTCTCCAGGGCTGAATGTGTGCTTGCGTCTGCACATGTTCCTCTGTGTGTGTGTGCGTGAGGAATGCCAGAGCCCTGGATGATGGCTTTCCAGCATTTTATCAGCTGTTCGGTAATGATGGCGAAGGGTGAAATTGACGCAGGCCTTTAATGGTGGCTGGTAATTTGTGTTAATGCTTTCAGCCAGAGCCCTCCGAGACTATCAACGGAGAATTTTATGCCTATAAATGTGGGAAAGGTCACAGTCTGCTTTATTCCATCGATCAGACGGGATCAATGCAGCTAATGTTCTTGCAGTAACTTTGTTGTTTCGCCTGGCAAGAAAATCAAAACCATATTTATGATGGTCATTTCCTTTCCACCCCCCCCTTCCCCCTTGACTAGACAGTGATCTGCATGCAGCGCTCAGATGAAAGCAGCCAACAAACAAATCTTTATTCATGTTCCATCATTTAAATTCCCAGCTTTGTCCCTTTGTGGTAATTTCAAAGCCCTGTCTCCTAAAATATGTAAGTACAGACTAAAGAAAGAGCAACAATTTGGTGGCATTATCTCCAGCAAGCAGAGTGTAGCTCTGGCAATCAAAGAGGCACCTTCTGCAACCGAGAGCAGAGCAAGAGACACAGAGGAGGAAATAATTAGATGACAGAGATGGACAAACATCAATAAAATGAAAGGGATAGCATATACACCAACAGGGAATGAGCTGAGGAAAATAGGAAGAGATCTCTTCATTTAGGAAGGTTTCTGCAGCACAACAGCTGCCTATTGATCAGTATTAGATTATCTGTAATTGGCTTCAGAGATTAAAAAACAGAAATGTAGGCTGCAAACGATCGCTAACCACGAGTAATCCAGTGTATTGACTACATTTTTCTACTTATTCAACCAGAACAAATGGCTTTCGTGCATTCACATCTCCCTTTCTGTGCATGGCATATCAGACATCTCTTTTCTTTCAGCAGCCGTCATGGAGCGCTCGCCTCCCTGGCCCGTGCACTGAGGCATGGCTGTATCTGTGTACTCACAATTATGTGCGTTTGTGAGCCGACAGCCTGCCCCGGCAGTGTTATGTGATGGATGGAGGTTGAGGGAGAAATCTCTGTGGTGTACAGCTGTTAGAAAAATCAGAAGCAGCAAGGAAGTAGGACGAGTCTCACCCAGTCACCCCATATTCTTCCACCACCTTACTTTCTTTCTCTTCTTTTCCGTAAAATCTGTGTCCATTATTCATTTGTATCTTGTCAACATGCGTCTCTTTGTGCCGCCACTCCCACATTTTCCATTTCTGACTCCAATTTATGGAGAGGATCTATTGCAAATTAAATTGAATGTAAAGTGGGATAGTTTTCCTTTGATGAATTGCTCAAACAGTGAATTTAATATGTTACAAGCAAATCAGCAAAAGCAATCATTAAAAAAACTATAAAAAAAATTTTAAAAGGCAACCAAGATGAGCTGTAAACTTGATCTGTGTGTAAAAAGATGGAGGGAGCCTCCAGAAAAGTTCAGGTAACATTGTGAAGAGCTGAACTGAGGGGTGGTTTTCACTACCACCATCTTCCCAGAGTCACGTGTGCCGGAGCTCCAGGGAGATACCAAAGTGAAGGTGGAGCTGAGCGAGGTTATGAACGGGTCTTTCAACCTGCCTGTACCTACGAGCTAACCAGCGAAAGCTGACGCAGCTAGTTGGCTAAAAACATTGCATTTGTGCTACACCCTCTCTTCTTGCTGCTGGATATATATAAGACACCTGTCAATCAAAAGGACACACACCTAATTATGCCAAATCTTTTTAAACAGGTGGTAAACATGCGTATTTCTGCTGGGAAGTTGTTCTTTGAGTTTTCAGTGGATGAATGGGGAACTGCAGTTTTTAGCACTTCCACATAGGCCGAGTATAAAGTGTTAAATTAGTCTAATAAGGGCTGAAACAGCAAATGTCGTGGGTTGTCGT
Source organism: Pseudomugil gertrudae (assembly GCA_037177535.1). NCBI lineage: Eukaryota > Metazoa > Chordata > Actinopteri > Atheriniformes > Pseudomugilidae > Pseudomugil > Pseudomugil gertrudae. The sequence continues at coordinate 3,233,975 of JBAMHV010000025.1, forward strand.
TTACCTGAGGTTACTTTACCCATTTAAAAAAAAAAAATCACACAACACCTTATTATCGTTACTATCTCGTATCCCTTGTGTTTTAAGTGTTAATTGTACACATTCTTAGGAATTAACATGTTTACAAGCTGCAATATTAGCAACGGGGCAGCGTCCAGACCAGTCTGTTACGCAAGCCACTTATGGCCCACACCTGATGCTCATCTTGTGGCCGGCACTACGATTGGCTGACGCAGACACACCTCCGTTTTTGCTCCCTCGATTGGTTCCAGAGGGACCAATCACCACTCATACCGGCATCTAACCCGAAAATAAAGGCTGCCGTCTCCGTTCCGTCGAGGAGCGACTGTTGACAGCCAGTCTGCTCCCGGCTTGTGAATTCGTGTGGTGTTTTTTGGTCTAGCCAAGCTACCTGTTGTGTGAGCGTACCATTTTGTTTTGGATAGTTTTATGCTGGGCTAGATTAGCATTTGTATTGTTAGTTTATTGGAGCTGCTCCATCTTGTACTAATAGGTCTTCTGTTTTTGTTGTCTTATTTCTTATGTCGCCCCTTTGGGTTGGTTTTATGCCGCCCGGTTGGGTTGTTTTCATTTTTGTTTGAGCAGCTTCGCTAAACCCAGCTTTTGCTTTAGTGGTCTCACGTTTGAGTTACGGGTACGATAAACATTGACTATTTTTTTTAACATCTGGTCCACGCCATGTCTTTTTGTTACGCCCGTTATCATACCCCAACCTGGGTCGTAACACAATTTACCCAAAGAAAAGCAAGAGGTTCAACGACAGTAAAATTGATGTAAAGTTTAAAAGATGCATGGTGGGCTTGTTTTATGAGCCCTATAACAACAACTCTGCTGCTGTCATTTTTGCTGTGATTGAAAAATTAACCAAAAATAAACTGTCACCATTTCTTTCTTATTTACATCATATAAATTTGGCAGCTCTATTCAGCCTCAGTTCTCTAACGCAGTCCCTAATGGACATCTGAGTAATAGTATACAAAATTATGTACACAATGAAGCCAGTCGAATACCCAAATCCAAGATGCATCGTTTCATTACGTTAAGACACTAAACGCTTTCACCACGAATGATTTAGGATTAAGAAATTGACCTTAACAGAATCAGGGAGATGTTTAACAACATTAAAAGCATACTTATTTCATTTAAACTTCGGTTAAAGAAGCAAAGTTACTCGCCAAGGTCTACAAACAAGCCAAAAGAAAAACAGTTCCCTGGATGCAACACCTTCAAGTGAGTACATATAACAAAGCAAACACTAGCCTCAGAGAAACACATCATTTCTTCCTTGTTTAAAGGGGAAAAAAGAGTCACATTAAATTCAAATGTGTTCATTTAAAGAGGCCGTTTAAAAAACATCTCCGAGGCATACAGCCTCATGCCGTTCCTGGCTGCGGCAGGAAATGATAAATTATAAAAGGGGCCTTACTTCATTAGAGGGTGACATTATTTTGAGAACAGATATTGCGCTATGAGACACAGTGTACAATAACAATAACAACCATCACCCACCGCCTCCCACCTCAGCCTCTTGCTGTTGACAGCCCAGGATTGGATATCTTGCAGAGTGCACAGGAATGAGCACTGTACACAATACTGTACTGCATTCACAATAACACAAAAACATATTTCCCAGTGTAGGCCATAATTACTACCCCCCCACCCCCTGCGTAATTTAATCCACCGAGTGCATATTCAATTCCGATCCGGGTTTCTTGGTGTGCTGTGAGGTGCTCAGCACGATTGTCTCTGAAATTGGATTATGATAACCTGTCACCACTTTAATTCCATAAGATATTAAAGGTGGTGGTGCAGGGGAGAGGAGAGGAGCGTATCAGAAAGGAGGTAGCAGGAGCGGTGGCGAGGGCCTCAGCATGGAGAGATGTGCTAAATGCATGTTTCATTCTGTGTTTCCTCAGGGGGAGAGGGGAATAATGCACGCCTGCTCTGAACTCTCAACACACTTTATTTCCTGATCCCTGACATACCCTTTAAATATCCATTAATAGACACAATGAGGGGAGTCCAGGAGTGTGAAGGTAGGGTGGGTGGAGGGACTTATTATGGACTGCTGGTAAGGCTCCATTACTAAATGGTCAATCTTCTGCTACAGTTTTATCTTTGCTTGTTTCTGTTATCAGTATCAAACCTAAAGCTCCAGTAAAAACCCGTACACAGTATTCTCTCTTTCCACTTTTGACGTCTTTCAGCTGAGTTATTTTTGGTTTTTCAAAAGAAAAAGATCAACCTGAATAATATCAGGAGAAAAATCATCAATGAAAACCTAAAACAGCCTTCATACTAAATATTCAAAGTTTTATGTGAATATGTGAATTTACATAAAAATACTCATTAAAAAGACACCAAATTATATTTGATCAGTTCTAATGTAGCACAAATGCATTTATTGCACATCAATATTTCTTAATATTAAGAAAATAAAGCTAAACTCTGATCATGTGATGCATGAAGTTGTGTTTTTAGAAGAGTTTGTAAATGTTAAGTTACTATTTTTAACCTGCTCTGCTTATTAACTGTAAAGCAAGTGTTTGTTCACTTTTTGGTCTTTTGAGTTGTTACTTAATTTACATTTTTAACATTTTTAAATCTTCATTTAAAATAAAATTTAATTTCTCTTTTGTATTTTTCCTTTTCATGCCACTTTTTATACATATTTGTCTTTAGTCTGAGTCTAAAACACGAATACTTATGTTTAATCCCTTTTAATATTAGATGTGCTTAAAATATAAATGAGACAACTTTTCAGTCTTTAATGTTTGACAAGTTAAGAAAAACAATATAAATATGCACACTAGCATCCACTTGCTTTAATATCTTAAATGTTAACATATAAAATACTCTAGCTTTAATCTGTGTGCTGCAGTGAAAGGCAGCTAGCAAAGCATTCATTACTGATTCCAGCTGACATTCACATCCCAGTTCTCTGATGGACTGGTAATAAAAAGTACCTTTGCTTAGTATTTTTAACTGATGCATCTTCTCAGTTGGAAATAAACACAAGTGTGCTCAGTCCTCTGTCTTTCTTCCATCAAACATAAATAAGCTAGGGCATGTTTCTTCCAGCATTGTACTGTGAACATGTAAATTGACTGGGTGAATACAGCAGCACTTAAACTTGTATCTGGAGACCTGGGGTCTCGTGTACCAACACTGTGTATGCATCCAATCATTTCTGTATGCCATGTTCAATACTATGATGTACAAAACGACTTTGCATGGATCTGTGCACAGCATGCACATTTTCAGCCTGCTGTGAGACTGAAAAGCATCCTTTCTACACTGAAATATCTTCCTCTATAATCCATTAGGTCAAAATTAATTTGTAAAAAAAAAAAAATACACATTTCAGCTTGGATTATTTACACCTACATCAACAAATCTAAACCTTTTTCACAACCTAAATGTCAAACCAACCCTTTTTGTTATATAAATAAAAACCCTAATTCTCACTGAGAAAGCAGCACAGTATGAGATGATCATAATATTTAATAACCAAACACTTTATATAAGTTCTAAATGTGTCATTTCTCTGAGTCAGGACGTCCTAAACATCTCTCTGGGATTCCACTGCAGTGTTGGTTGGTACGTAATCAGAAAGATGTCCCTCGGCAGCTGGGATCAGAGATGTATATTTGCATCTGCAGCAGATATACTGGTCTTGTCCATGTCCACCTTTTCCTCATACCTATAGTTGATGGTACATAACTGTAGTTGGCACTCAGCTTCTACTTTTTACACTATAACAGCCAAAGTGGTCAATTTTACCATTTTGCATTTCCAGCCTCATGTAACTTCTTTAAGTTTGCCTCATCTGTCTTAAACTTCATGAGTTTTCCTAAAATAACCCAATTTCGAGGTACTTGTGATACTAAATAAAAAGGTTTATTTGATTCTTACCCCGTAGAAAATAACGTAAAACACTGAGACGAGCCGCAGTGTCACAGCTTTAGTGTTCTACCAGAACTGTATCAATTAATAAACCAATAAAATAAATCCTAAATCAATAAATAAATCAATAAACGTGATGTGTGTTTATTATTCAGCTCTGCCTGCAGCTGAACTAAGCAGATTTAGCTTACCAAACTGTGGCCACACATAGAATATAGATCTTTTTGTTTTATTATTTAGTCTCATTGAATGCTTGTCATTAACTTATTTACTCTCATTTGCATATTTGCTATCTTGGAGCTGTGCTCAATCCCAAGTCTTTAGCTTGCCCTCATCTTAACAGTAAGATAAAGACTCAGCTGTTCAAAGAGTATTTCTGCAATTAGTTTAACTCTTATGCTCACCAGAAGGAGTAACTTTTTGGCACAACTCAGCACTAAATAAGCTGTGTGCACTTACACCAGAGATGATAGTGTGATTAAACAAAGGGACTATTGTAGAAAGGAGTAGGGAAAAGAAAAACCAGTGCCTCTAGCACAGCCTTTCTCAAAGTGTGGTCCCCGGACCACTAGTGGTCTGCAAGCGCCCCCTGGTGGTTCGCAAGGTGAACAACACGACAATCCTAAATTTATTTGAATTAACTCGAAATGTTGTCACACTGTTTTGCAACAACAAACCTGTCTTATATGGAGCAGTGGCTTAGGACAGGGTCACAATTTTACAATGAAAATATTGTAAAAACTGTTTTCTGTGTTGTAAACTTGTGAATGGTTTATATCGGCATATTGTTCTTCAGCTGTTTAGAGTCAAGTGGTCCGGGAATTTTTGTTGTAAAGTTTAAATCGTCCTTGGACTGAAAAAGTTTGAGAAACACTGCTCTAGCACAACATGACAGCACCCGTGTCCAAATGGACTCAGAAGCGGGAATCATAACTATGTGGTAGTCAGTCGGCTGTTTGATTCCATGCTTGTGTTGGTTTTTATTCTCAGATGCAAATAAAAAAGAATACAATAAAATAGAATAGTATATGCCAAGCAGAAATTCACAGGAAGAAGCGTAGGCACAGATCTGAATATTTGGTGCTGATGTACTTTCTCCCAGAGTGGGCCCCATGTCATCCTTCAGATAAAAACTATGCACTTCTTTATAGCTGAGAAGGATTGCATAGGATTGCCATTTATGTTACAATGTTGTCCTTAGGTTTGGATGACTTGTGACCATAAAAAAAACTCTAAGTGATATTATGTAACTTTCTAAGCTTTAAACTCTCCGTGTTCACATAGTGAAGATCGCTCTGGCTGGCTGGAGAGAGCTCACAGTGTAGGGTGCAAGTCAGACGCAAAGATTTATTTTTAAATGGTAAATGCATAAATAAATATTTTAATATAAAGGGAATGAGCCAGCATAGAAAATAACCGGAGAAGTTGATAAATAGATCATCATTTGCAAACTTTTATTGAAGGTTTAACAGTTCAACACAGAAAGCTGTTCTTATATTAAATCTCACCTTTCATTTCCCTTCCCCGTAATCCCACAAGCAGCTTTCTGATCTTTTTTCTATATTCCAGCTCTCACTATGATCTTCTACTTCATATTAAATTACAAACTGCAACCCTAAAACTGTTACCATGTTCCATCTCCTCAATGTCTTTAAAAAAACTCAGACTTAACATGCTAAACGTATTCTTTTCATCACGTACAGCCATTGCTTTGTAACTTCCTGCATGTGTTTGTGATAGCACTCTAACTTTAGTCAGACAACATGCAACAAACACACACAAAAGAAGATGACTTGTAAGTCAGAATATACTCCTGCATAAGACATTGGGGGGGTGAAATGAAAGAATGAGCAGGTGTCTCCCCAGATTTACCCAAAGCCATGCAACAGTATGCAACTTCGCTTCAAACGGAGCTTGTAGATGTCACTGGCTATTTTATCCTTCAAACAACTGATGCCATTCTCGCTCTTTGTGGTGCAGTTTAGAAGAGAAGACCCTAGCACGTGGAGCGCTACACATCTGTGGAACCTGCTTGACTTGCATGTTTCTTTATACTGAGAAAAAAAAAAAGATGGATTGTGATACACATCAGCCAGGATTACAGAGACGGCACAAAGAAACGCATGATAGATGTCTCGTGTTTGACTCAGGACTGTCACAAAGATGTGAGCTTTATATTTAGAAAGCTGCCTGTGAAGATTATTTATAGTTTATCACAGCCCATAATATCCTTAGAAACACCTCTGACTTTGTATCATTGTTGTAAAACGCTACAGGTTCATGTCTACTTTGCGTATTACGCTTCTCCTCGTGATGCCATACTCATTCTAACCCATTGATTTAGCTCCCATTTGGTTTTATTAATTGCTTCTTTTAATCTTAATTACAGCTAATTATGCATTTGTGCACAATTTGTTGGGGGGAATAAGTTAAGCTGTGCTAAGAGGCCTGCAGAGCTAACGGTCTGTGCTTACCTGTGCTTTAATGTGTGATAATAAATGCTGCTTCCACCAGTGTAGTTAACCAGAGGTGGAGCTAAATGGATGCTCCATACAGAGACTCCCTTTGATGTCAAAATACTGAGTAAAGCAGACTTGATGCCAGACATTTTTGCCTTAAAAATCTACATTTTATAACTATTTTTCATCCAGGATGACACTCTTCTTAGAGAATCAAAAGCTGGCTTGTTTCAAACAAGCCGGTTATTGCACCGCCGTACAGAGGTCACACAGATACAGGCCTTTATAATGTCAACAGTCAGAGAAGATTAAAAACCATCTCTGTGTCTTCCTGTTTTCTCATCCCGGCAGATCACAAAGTTGGGGGTGTGGGGAGGAGGTGTGGGCAAGGAAATGGAGCTCGTTTCTTTGTCTTCACAGATTCGGTTTAGAAGTTGGCATGACTTCCACTCCGCTGAGTCCTCCCCCTCACAAGGCCTTTTCTCTCCATTTGATGTCTTTGTCACTTTCTTTCTGTCTCTCTGTCTATCTCTAATTTAATAATCTGCTTTGAACTTTGTCGTGCAAAGGCCTCACTTTGTTGGCAGAGGAGGCAGAGGAGACAACATACAGGGAGAAGGATGGGTTTCGCGGGGTGACAAACTCATCTCGCCTTGTCCTTTATTTGCTGTGGGAAAAGCATGTTGATGTGACGCTTGAGCTCCTATGGTTTAAATCCTCAACAGCTGTGGTGTCAAACTTAAAAAAGCACCTTTGGTATGGAGATGTGCAGTATGTTACATATCAGTGGGATGGATTCTAAAAGGTTTTTCACAAATACATCAGTGAAAAGCACAATAATTGGAAATAACACCATAATTTTAAAGGATACCAATGAGCACTGGCTTACCATCAGCAATAAGACAAGAAATGTTCCCAAATTTATGATTACCAGATGAAGAAAAACATGACATGTGTCTCAAATGTGAACAGAAACACGAACAAAGATGCCTGAGGGAAAAAATACTACCCAGTGAATCATTTGTTTATTGCACGTGCAGTGAAAGCTTCTGAATTACCGTAAATTTCTGGAGCCACGTTTTTCACACACTGCGGCTTATGTGCCGACGCGGCTTTTACGATTATTTTACCTTCACCCTGAGGTGTAGCAAGCAGTAATTACCTATTGTTGCTGATGGCAGCTTCAAGTACCATACATGAACAAATTACCATAACATTTGGACAGCCATGATGTAAATCGTATTTCTGGCCAAGTGTTATTGTTATTTACAGTACTTGCTGCCATCAGCAAGCAGAGTGCGCTGATCAAAAGATCCCCAAAATGGATGCTTCGAGTGTTCGAGTGCGCTTCCTGAAGATGCCCCGATGTGCAGATTTGCACACATGCTACAACATCCCGCAGTCACGATAGTTTCTAGTCTAGTCTCTCTAGCTGGCAGAAACCCTGTGGAGGAAACTCATGTCAGCCGCGTGTATCCAGGATCTTTGTCAGTTCAGTCATGACCCACTAAAGCTTCTGACCAGGTGAGAGTAGTCCGGGATTCCACAAACACAAGGCGATCCCATATAAGCACGAAACCAAAGGAATCATACTTTGATGGAAAATTTCTTTTTTTTTTACCGTTTTAGGTGACGATGTCACAGTGTGGACACCCACAGCTTGTAAATCAGGCATGTACGAAATGTATTTTCTTTCTAAAATGAGTGTCTGCAGCTTAAATAAAGGTGTGCTCAGTAACCCGTAATTTACAGTGATGTCTGAAATATCTGCATCTGTACCAAAAACTGTTGCTTGTGTCTGATTAGTGCTTATGTTGAAGCTGCAGCCTAACTATGAACATGTTTAGAAGGGTATATTTTAATGCACATTTCATTTATAAATATACATACAAATATATATATACACATTATTTCATATACATCTTTCTGGCTACAGTGATAAAAAATTAAAACTATCAATGACTTATCCAGAAGTTATGAATGAAATGTGCATATTTTAGATTATTTGACTGAACTGGACCGCTACAGGTTTTCTCAAGGCTCAAAATGCAGGAAAGTTTTGGCCATTGTTCACAACATATCTGTTCTGCCTCATGCAACGTATATAAAACAAGGTGGCATTAGAAAAGCTGTTCTTTTGATGTGTTTTAATAACAAGATGTTATGATTTATAATAAATGTCTTTGTTACATTATCTTTGTAACAGAGTTCATGTTAAACTAATGAAGAGCTCTATGTTCCTACCACGTAAATTTTCAATAGTACTAGCTTATAAAATTAACCCTGTCTGCCTGTTAGACATGAAGGGAAACTGTGTCCTCATATGATGTAACAACTAAATAGTGATGTTTATCTACACAATCCTTAGATAATAACAGCAAAGAATTGCCATGAAGTTTCCCCATGTTTTATTGTCCTTCTTACGCATGGTACCAACTTTGAAACTCAAACACAACAAAACATTTCGATGTCTAAATATAAAGAAAACAAAAAACAACAGCAGATAACATTCACGGCACAGAAATGTAACCATCACCATGTGATTTATGCTGACTATGCATGTCCCATGAGCCTTTACGGTTCAGGTATGTGGGATTTTGAAAGTAGCCCCGCCCCCTTTTTTTCCAAACTTTTTTTACGATTAAAAAAAAATGTCAGTGTGAATGCTGGAAGCTGCACGAAGCAGCGAGGAGCTCTGGTACTTTGAAACATGTGAGGCGGTGTTACTGTAATTCTAAGTCGAAAAAGGACAGTCGAAAAAAACAGTTTAATATATTTAGATTTCTTTTAACAAAACTTGTTTTGTATTCTGTTAAAATGTTGCAGTGAACCACTGCTGTGATCTGGGCTGGATTCTCATTATTTCCTGTGTATTTCTTGCTGGTCACACAAACCACTCTACATTTTGGACCATTACTTAGTACGACTGACCAGACAACTTTTTTCTAGTCTATTTGATTAACACTTAAGGCGCTTTTCCACTAGTACCTACTCCAGCCGGCCTCACACAATTATACCCAGAAACAGAGACTAGAAATAGAAGACTTCCTGGTAACTTTTTACCTGGAGCTCGGATTATGGTTATTAGTGGGAAATAGACTCATGGAACAGAT
>JBAMHV010000025.1:3287800-3299059 GCA_037177535.1 Pseudomugil gertrudae
TGACGGATTATATGGACTCCTGTGTGGACGGCACCATCCCAACAAGAACAGTGAAGACCCTTCATTAACTATTTTTTTGTATAAAAAAAATACTACAATTTGAATTTCCCTCTGGGATCAATAAAGTATTTTTCATTCATTTCAATACTTTTTCTGTTATTTTGAATAAAAAATATCAAATTAACATGTAGAAAGTGATCAACCACAACTGATTAATTTGGATTAAAGTGGCTCAAATGAAATCAGATTCCGATCAAAGAACCCAATCTTTGGTTTGTATACTATGCTGTACATGTGTAAATACAGCTACATGTATGTAACTGACCTCCAGCAGCACAGAGAGTTCAGCTGTGTCCTAATGTCCACACCGTTTCCAACCCTGGTTTTTTACATAGGGCTACGCTATATATGCACTCACTCTGTTGATTTGGATATGAAGCTCACCACTTTCGCCTTGTCTGACATCACATGACTACCTACTGTAACCTTGACGACCACTTAAAGAGGTCATTCCAAATTCATGCAAAAATTTATTTAATTACATTTTATTTTATTCTTTTTTTGCATCATATCTATAAAATAAAAAAGGATAAAAATGAATAGTCTACAGTTTTTTGTTATTCTGCTGTTTGTCATTTGCGCCATTGTAACCTCCGACCCACAATGCATTGTGCTCTATATTGATTTGTCCAATGACCATCGATGTTTACTACTGTTCTAGATGCATTGTGGGTAATTTTGAATGTCCTACTTTTTTCTCTCTGGGCATTCAGACCCCCCTAGAAAATAGCATGACCACTATTTGAGAAATAGTGTGCACATTTGGACACGGCCTTCATGTAACAAATATTACAGATGGTCCTGAACCGGATCTGTGTGCGCTGTTTGCACCTTTGCACTGACCTGTAGCAAAAGCTCCAGATGGCTACGGCTTGTGGCAGGAAGTGCCGCTTCAAATTGTGCTGCTACTGGCTGGTACATTTTGAGCTGCTATTTGTCTCCAGATGAGGCTCAACAGGGATAAAATATAATCTGAGGTTCCTTTTACACCACCAAAAGGTACAAATCTGTGAGAATCCAGAGAATCTATGTCAGAAAACTGGCACAGACCCATACGTATGCATAGATGGGTTTGGTTTCTATGTCTGCAAGGTAAGTATCTGCCATTTGGAGGGAGGGGCTGTGCGCTTCTTTAAATTATCTTATGAAGTGTACCTTTCTTATGGCTCTTATTTTTCAGTATTTCTACTGACAGAAGTTGGTTTTGACCGATGCCATGTGAAAACTGTGTCTCCTGCATAAACAATGGCTCCACAGGTAGCTGTAGACTCTATATTATATTGATATCCATGTTCATATCCAAGTAGATACATTTTATATTGAATAAAATCAGATTTTTTTACAACACTACGATGCATAGAAGTCATTTCAAGTGTATTACAGGAACTGGATTCCTCTTCTGTATCTGTGCCAGCCAGATAATTGTGGAAGATAAAGCCATTCTCATGAACAAATCTGTCCTGTGTCATTTCAAGTCAGCGGTCTTTGCATTATTGATATGTCTTTGAAAAAAATATCAATATTACACATGCTGATTGTACACTAATAAGTTTCAGTATATTGTGCAGCTACTGTGTATTGATTTCTCCTCATTTTAACCACTCAAATAGAAGTACATGACATCAAGACAGTGCAAGAGTCTTGATTTGCAAGTCAGCTGAAATCTGAGTCGTTTCTCTCAGAACTAAGACGTAAAAATGTACATCATAACATCATAACCTGAAATCTACAACTGCACAGATTAGTCCTGTAGAAGCCAGCTGCATAGGAAATCCAACGCATAGTACTTATCAGTGTAAAAGCATATCTTAAACTATGCACACACGGTTGGAAAATAACCCAGTAACTGGCATAATGGTCACAGTTGTGTGATGTCATTGTTGTGTGAGGAAAGTGGGCACAAATCCCTCATCTGTAACTTTTCAAATTATAAATACAAGCAAAATCACTTTTTAAAATTCATAAAAATTGTTGGACGACTCAAACTTTCTCCCTCAACCCCAGTAGTTTGTTCCACAGTTTGGGCAACGTAACAAGCACCGTCATGTTACTTTACTACGTAGTGCCCAGTGTTTATTAGCACTGGAGAACACATTTACAACTTTTTAAGCATTATTGTTCTGACGGCAGAACAACACTGCGCATTGTCCAGTCAAGTCCATAATAATAAAAAAGCACTTCTCATTAACGTACTGCAAGACAGCTTTCATCTTTCACAGTGTTTCGTCACTCTTGCTATAATGGTTTTTCTAAAATGTAAACGCAGACATTTAACTAATGGGAAGCAGGTCTTTGGGCATCATTCACTCTGTGCATAGTTGTGGTAAACATACAATGTGTTAGTTTATTTTCACTGGACCTGACTTTCATTTTATTTAAATTAGATCAAAGTGGTGAACCAGACATCCCACGTCTGGGATGTTTTAAGCTCATTCTAGTTGAGTTCCAACGAAATATGGGCCAAAACATTTTATCCTGGGTGAACAGAACTGAAAATAGTGTTTCAAATTATGATTAGAGTAACTTGTCAAGAGTTACACATACTTAAAATGTGTTTTTCTACATCTGTGCGGTATTCCTGACTATCGTAATGCACTCAGCTCACTACACACTAAAATGAGATCATTCAGTAAAAAAGATAATAAACAAGTCTCCCTTGTTTTATATTTAAACATTAAATTATGCAGCCTCACTTGGGCAAATTAATGAACTAGTTACTTTTTATTTTAAAATTATAGCCAATTTGTTATTGATTATTTTCACATTTTCCAAATTCCTCCAATGGGCCAGATTGGACCCTCTGACAGGACGGTTTTAGCCCCAAACTGTGGAACAAACTGCCGGTTAGGATAGCAAAGCTACAAAGCTGACATCTCTCATATTTTGTGGAAGAGACTCACCGATACTGAGAAAATTTACATAGTTATACTGTAAAATCAAACATGTCCTTAAGTAACAGACAAATCAATATGTTGGGAAAAAAATTTACCAACAGATGAGACGAAGCGGGCAGCCCTGTGGAAAAATTAATGCAGACAAAAATAAACAAATACACTTTAATTTAGTCATCAGGCACAAATCAGTTCGTTAGAATACATCAAATTATGGAAATGATGTTAGAAAAGAAATTAAATAACTACAATTCACTATGTGTTCTTGGAAAATCCCGTGTCAATCAATTCTGCATGACCCTTGTCAGTAGCAAACACAGCCTGCCAATACAAACGCAGACAGCAAGCACACATACCAACACACACGCACACAGATTACAGTATTGTTTTTGGAATTAGATGAAGACAGATTCAAGAGAGATTAGTCTTCTCAGGCGACATAATAAGATTTAGGTTTTGGCCCCTGAGTATCTTCTGAAGCACTGCTGATCTGATCCAGTCACTGGGCAAACAGCTACAACTCACACTTAACCCTGCTCTCTTTCGTAAACACCTTCCTCCATTTTAGCTCCATTTTTACTCTTTATACCTAAAACTACCCCGTTTGTTATGATATATAGTTTGTCCCTAGTTCAACCACATCTCTAGTTTTGCTCTCCTCTGTACTGCTTTATAAACAGCCCACCATAAGCATGAAACAGTGTATTAGTTGTGCATACACTATTTAAGTCGCCTGCTATGAGGACAGAAATCTTTGCATGGAGTGGCCATAGCAGTTACTGATTCATTACAACTGATGAGAGGTAAAGACACATTTCACACACTAATGTCTGCAATGACTATTCTTTTATTACGAGCAGGAGTGATTAAAAATGCCCCCGTGCGTGGCAAGGCAAGGTTGAAGGAGGCGAAAAGAGGGGGAATAAGGGAGATGTGAGTTAGATGAATAGGGGTGGAGGGACGGAAAGGAGTGTGGTCTGGTCCGCTCTTTAATGAGGATCCTAATCAACCCAGCGGAGGCTGCCCTGAGACCCCCCAGGTTCATTAGACTAGAAAAACCAGACTGTTAGACGGGAGGGGTGGGACCAAGCTATGGAAGGGAAGAAAAATATGGAAAAGTTTTCACAGACTGAAGCAGAAGTGTAGAGAGGAGGCAGGGAAACAGAAAAAGTGAAAGTAATGTGAACAGAGGGCCAGAAGGGAGGGGAGGGTTGGCCTGCAGAGATAACAGCACGGGTCATTGGGAGAGTCACGGCTGCCATCGATCCCCTGATTGGCTGTCTGACAGTTTCTACACGGCTGCCAAAACCTTTAATGCGGTCCAGCTCGAACTGTGTGTGCACGTTTCAGAAGGAGTGTGATCTGTGCCACATGTTGTCCGTGTCTATACCACCAGAACTGATAGCCATCCAACTTCAGCCATTGGCTGATAAGAGCACCTTAAAGCTGAATTAATAAACGCGCACGCACACGCTATCCTTTCCCTGCCAGTTAGATACAACCTGCAAGTCTGTTAGCGTACATGCATGTGTGTGTACTGAGGGTAACCTGTAGTGACGCGTGCACACCGTGAGGTGAGAGTATTACAGAGTGTTATACTGGCCCTCAGCCCTTCCTTTCCCGTCCTCTCACATTGATTGGACAGCGGGATGAGGAAGTTGTGCCGCTTTCAGCAGCCTACACAGCTCTCCTCTTCCCACTAAATGTCACAACACAGTATGTGTACGCACATGTCAGTTCTTATTACATCTGGGAACATTCTTATAGATCATCATGAAATTAATGTGTTATTTCTTCATCTGAATGAATCAGGGTAAACACAAAAATCCATAAGTTCAGGGAACAAAAAGTCAGGGTGTTCAGAAGCCAACATTGTGGACTTTCATGGTCTTTACATTATTTTGAAGATAAGACGGCCATTTGTGCTTAATATTCCCACAATCACCATTTGCAGACCATGCAAATAAGAGGACCAATAAGTGGAACTAAACAAGAACCCAGTATGCAGAGCCCACAGTGAACTATGTCAAAGTCTCAGCCATTAAGACACTGGTAAAAACCTGGGGTTTTATTTATAAAACTGTGTCTAGCAACTATGACTACAGGTGGCGTACTTAGAGCGAACAGGAAAAGCGGCAAACAGATATATCTCTTTTCCAGCATAGCTCAGCAGGAGAAAAGAACATAAGGACCAGACAGTTTATTCCTAGTTTAATGGGGAGGTATGAATAACTGAGTACGATTGTAGTTAAAAACATTAGTCAAAAATGATGTCACAAAAAATACCTGTACTTAAATTGATATTGAATTTATTTTAACATTTAAAAGGCTGCTGTGAATTGAATCATTTTAGAAAATTTGTGGTAATAAAAACTCCCAAACAAAATGGCATTTAACTCTGTTCACAACAAACAAAGGTCAGACAACTTGTTTCCATGAGGGCAGCAGTCCTGTTCAGCCTTTCTATACGTCGACACACCCGACTCAAACTAAATAGATCCAGCAGTAAATCATTCATTTGAGTTAAAGCAGGGATACACTGAAATCTGTAGAGCTGCAGCTCTCCTGGGACCAAACTGCATATCCTGGTACTATAAAGTCTGTCGCTCAGCTGTTCATTTCTACACTCATTGTGGGCTGGTCTTTCCTGCATACTTAACGGCTCCATCACTATTTTTAATCGGTCTATAAGACAGTACTGGGCCTGACGCCACAAAGTAGTTATAATACTAATCATTGCTTATTGATAATCCCAGATCATACTTGCATACATATAGACTTTCTTTATTCAACCTTTGTTTGCTGTTATTAATTTTAAGTGATGGACTGGCGACCTGTCCAGGGTGTACCCTGCCTCTCGATTGGCTCCAGCCCCCCACGTGACCCCGTTCAGGGAAAAGCAGTAAAAAAATGGATGGATGGATGATTTATATATTTATTTTTTAAAGAATCTGCATTTTTACTCTGTTATGCATCTGTTCATATCATGTATATCATCATCTTCATACTTCATACCTCTTGGACACATGTTTGCAAACGACCTGGTAAAAAAAAGATCAAATTAAATAAATAAATAAAACGAGAGAGAAGGTAATCATTAAGTTTTATGGAGTCAACCCAAACAGTTGACTTTACATGGCTTGTATAACTACGTTTTAAATGTTCAACGTCCACTTTGCAGGAAGTGTAAAACAAATAATTCCAAGCACCACTCGAGCCAGTAAGGCTCAGGTGATTTTTGTCCCTGGAAACTGATTAAGAGTCAGAAAGACTCGCGCAAAGTGTATTTTCTTCTTCTGCAAGCCCTTGTTGCTCCTGGAGGAAAGCCTTTAGGTCACATTCCCTTAGCAACAAGAGTACAAATGCACCCTGGAGTGACCCAAAGAGATGACACACTGCAGGTCTTCAGTAAAATGTTCAAGGTAATATGAGCATATTGAACAAAGAATGACAGATATGGTTTTGTTTTGTTGTAGGGATGATAAAGAATATTAGTAATTAAGTAATTAATTAACATCAAACTCAGAGATGTCTGTAGCTAAGAGCTAACATGGATCTAACAGGAGCCAACTGGCTAACAAACACAGGTGGTAGGTGAGATGAAGCTAATGCAAGCCATTAGCTGGCTTAAACCCATGGCTATGCTACTCTCTGCCTTCCAGACAGCTGATATGTGATACTTGCCAATTAAAAAGGACCTGCCCCTTATTCCAAAATTCAAGATTAAATCAAAACAGATGAATTATTGAAAGTTCATCCAATTCACAGTTGTCATAAATGTAAATTTAACTTAGTAAACACAGTGCCTTTTTGAACCCGGCACGTTTATTTCCTCTGAAGTTGGTCTTTTACCATAAGATTTGGCTGTGTAGCCAATCAGAGGGAGCTGTATGTGGGACATGTGACACAGCCCAGAATGGTAACTGCTCAAAATATGCGTCACACAACAGGTGGAAGTCAACCTGATCTTGAGCTGGAGCTGGCTGATACAGCCAACAAAGGGTGTCTAAGTTTAAACACCTGAGAGATGGTCTTAAAGATGTTTCCTGTCAGAAGGCCACTCTTGCTCAGAATCACAAATGGAGCGATACCGAGAACCTTCCAGAAGCGGACAAACTCGTATTTGAGACATGGGATGCATCCCTGACACCTACAATAACATAAATGTGCATTTGGAGTCCTGTCGATCTTCAGATCTTAGCACAACTTACAATAAATTCTGTGGTTGTGACATCAAACCGTGTTGTCACTTGCAGCATAGGAAGCTTGGAAGTTTTAGAATAGTTTCTAAATGTCTGCAGACATCTATTTTGCATCAAAGCGGAGGATATGTCTGATTTACTTGAAATGATTTTGGGTTGGACCTGTCCAGGGTGTACCCCGCCTCTCGCCCGCTTAATCCCCCGCTCTGGGATTAAGCGGTAGAAAATAGATGGATTTTGGGTTGTTTTTTGTAAGAGTGTTTGGTTGATCATGGTATCGGATATTAAGAACTCAAAACTTATAACTTCTTTCATTTAGCTTCCACATCCCATGTGATAAGACCTGCCTGTCACCAACAACCATCTAAGCCAGAGTTAATCAAACAGGTCCCAGGAAGGCCTGGGTTTTCAATGTTTCTGTGCTCCAACAGGAGATGATGTTCTGCACAATGACTCATTAATCTGAGGTAAATATAAAAACTAAATATTAAAAGCTTACGGGACTGCAGCCCTGGTGGGACCGAGTTGAAGAACCCTCACAATTTGCCTCCTTAAATATGTGCTCTGTATCTACATCCTCTAATATGGTCAATATTTGATGGTTAAAAAAAAGCTAATTTAGTCTTTTTGGGACACAAACAAGTAAATTATTTAGAAATGCAAGTAGTCAGACTACTCAAGTAGGACTTCTCTAACGTTCTCTCATTTTAATCTTCGCCAAAGCTGTATCTCAGGGGCTGGGATTCAGTACTGTGTACACTAAAGCTACCATTTTGGCATCTTTTGCTGGAGAGAGTTTGTTTTTCCCTGCTGGTGAGGTATCACTGTGATCACTCTTCCTTCTGTCAGGTCTACTTCAATGTATCCAGAGTAGGCTGTCAAATGCATGCAGTCTGGTCCACATCAAATAATTACGCAATCTGTAGGAGCAGCTCAACATTTTCACAAGAATGGTTTCAGTTTATTAAACCAGTGGTTAAGCTGGTTTTTGTGTGTGTGTGTTTCACAATCGCACATTATTTTCCCATCTAAATGTTTAGGTAAGGGAAAATTAGTTGTGTTGTTGAACAAAATGTGACTGTGTTCACACAGAGGACAGCAAGGTGAAAGAGTACAGATACATGGGTGGACTTAGTGGAAAGTCACCAGGCATGAACCACCTGTCCTCCAGCCCACAGCAACGATACAGTGACTACTCCACATAGAGTCTGAGACAGAAAACAAACATCCATTATGCTGGAGACAAACAACTCAAATACTCATCTAAATAGGCATTACGGCTCAGAGGAGTAAACAAGATTCACAGCGGAGCTTAAGTCTTTAGGATGCTTCTGTGCTTTTCTTGGCTGCACGGATGTTGAAGCACCTCGGAGCTAAAATCCTTCCCTGGGTCAAATGCATCTCACTGCATTACGATCACTCGCTTTGTTGAACTACATTATAGAAAGCAGGTTAGCATGATGTCTGAGTAAACAAGTATTTTTAATCCCAAACATCTAAGTTGATTAACAGCTATTCGGTGTCGCCCTTCATTACGATGCGGGGGCAGCGAGATCGATACGACTTTCTCCAGAAGTTTGTTGCTTAATAAAATTTGAGCATTTAATAAGCAAATTATTCTAATCGTATACCTCTTGCCAAAGCAATTAGTGATAAATCATAATCTCATGATAAATTATCTTGTGTTGACAGCCTGGGGGAACACTGCAATCAAACATTAATTATTCATTGGGTAATTAAAGTTCATAGGTGTTTCACTCTCCCTTCAATTCCTGCTCTCTGCTTAGCTTTCGTTTAGGGGAATTAGAAATGTACAGTCCTGGGTTTCCTAATCTCAACTTTCCACCATAAAAGTCAAACCAGCTACTGCCTATAAATTCAATCATCTTAATAACGGATTGTTTCTCTTTATTCTTACGACCAAATCTTCCAAACCACTGTTTGTGCAGGCACAGGTCATGTTCGCAGACAAATCCTGTACTTATTTGTAAAGGTTACCGTGTTAATTGATTACTTGTTAAGCTACAACACAAATAAGTTGGAAAGTTAATCCTCCTTTCAGAACTACTTTGAGTCATATATAGTTATTAAACTCTCGTTCATATATAAACTTGTGGTGTTTGCTCTCCCTCTAGTGGTACGATGAAGAATTTTCCAACATAAACAAACAAATTGTGCTCAATGCTGAAACATGGTCATGTGATCATGCAGCATTTTAACAGCACTGCAGTAAAACAAGCAGGTCCTAGGTCGGCTTTCATGAGCTTTACTGAAAAGCATAGCTTAGAAACTTCAAAGAAAATTCATAAAACCAGTGAATTAACTACTTTAAAGCGATACCAGATCATTTATGCAAGTGTAAAAGCGAGATGAGATGAAGAGCTGCACGATTTGTGTTTATTGGGGGCAAAATGTTTTACGAAATAGGATAAAGTGGAAGATAGGTGGAGCATTTCGGGGGAGAAAAGACATCCAACATGCTTCTGGTAAACCTTTTCTATTTTTTATATGTGTGGTATATAAAAAGGCTAAATCAAAAACAGGCTTTTCAATAACCAAAACAGTTTCAGACACCTTGGGGTTACAATGACTGAGTGGTTGTACGGTTTAAATGGCAGCTCTGGGATGAACACCACTTAAGGATAAATAAGATTTTCATTTGGAGCTAACCTCTGTCTTAAGTGTGCCTGATGGAAACGGGCTGATCTTTAATTTCAGTCGTAGAGCTGGTGTTTGGAGAGCCAGATATTGTCTGAGGTGGTACTTGATGAAAAAAAAAAATCACTAATCCGTGATGCCAACAAGAAACATGACGCGTTTATGTGCACATTTTGTTTTCTTTCAATTAACCAAACATCATTTTTGGTCCAAAATTCAATTAACTGCCTTTTCTGTAAACATTTCATTATGTAGCACAGATTTTCACATAATACAAGACAAATAAAACTCGATCTATTGTGATTTTTACTTAAAAAAGTAAAGTGATTATCAAAAAAAAGTTTTAGAAACATTATAAATCATTTAATCCTTGGAAAAGACACACTTTGTGTCCAGCCAAGTTCTTCTTTTCAGTTGTAGTTGTTCATTATTTGGAGTGCAAAGTGAAAATATTATATGCAAAAAAAAGTAAAAATAATACTTAAACAAAATGCAAGAAACACATTCCTGCAAAGCTGCATCATTTTGTGGTATGAAACAAACTGTCTCCATCATAAAACATCTTTTCTTACATCAGCATCCACATTAGGAAGAAGAGTCACGGCCGAATCCTGAGCAGTGAAAATCTGCATGAGCACTTAAAAAAGGCCTCCTCATAAAGCCTCGTAAAGCTGACGACTCTTCATCAGACAGACAGGTGTGTTCTGAAAATAACAGCCGGCCCAGATATGTCAGACGGGGCTGAAAGGACAAAGCTTGTTCACAGGAAAAACAACGCCAGCGTTCATCAAGTTAAATTACTTGGAAGAGACATCAACCGTAGACGAGACGAGCAAAGAACTGCTAGTTTTGACATCGTCTCTCTTTATCAAAAGGCTTTTTTTCGAACCTCACCATAAGAGACGGCCTATTACAAATAAAGATTTGGATGAAGACATGATGGAGATTACAGAATCAAAGAAATAATGAGCTCTAACCGTCTCTCTGCTTTATTATTCATTTGGTTTTCCAGACATCTACCAGATTCAGTCTTTCTCTGATTCCTTCTTTCTGTTGGGATAAAGTGGCATGTTGCTGCCATCTAAAGGTAACAAATGACTCGGATAAAATAACTGAAACAATTCATTAGTTTTCTCTCCTACATCTTTTGTCAGCCGACATGAAATACTTTCATGTTTCATAATCCACGCGCTGAGGCTGCATGTCTTACACGTGTCCCTGCTCCAACACACCTGCTTTAGATTAATGAACTTCCTCATGCAAGCCTGTTCACATGCAATTCATTTCAGTGTTGAGGTAGAATTACATTTAAAACATGTAAAATAGAGCAGAAGGTCATGAGGAACAGGTCTGTTAAACAATGATGTAAAGCAGGGGTGTCAAACTCATTTCACATCGTGGGCCGCATGCGGCCTAGGGAAAGGTCAAGTGGGCCGGACCATTAAAAT
>JBAMHV010000025.1:3327121-3337344 GCA_037177535.1 Pseudomugil gertrudae
TGTGGTCTATATTAACTCGTCTAGTGACCATCGATGCTCACTACTTTTCAAGATGAATTGTGGGTAATTTTGAGGGCTCTACTTTTTTCTGAAAGTTCATTCGGACACCCCTACAAATGGTATGTCCACTATATAGGGCACTATGTAGGACATAGGGTGCACACAGGACACAACCCAGACTTGCAGGAATAATCACACTGATGTAATGTGCTGTGACTTTAAAGAAAAGCCAACCAAATGGACAAACCATGAAAGTCTGGTTCATAACTTAGATGTTATTTATGGAGTGTAATTAAAACAAATATGACTGCAAACGCAGTAATGAGTCTATTGTTAAGCTAAATGTTTGCTTGAGACGACATTTTCTAGCCCAGATGTTTCACTGCATGGAGATATTCAGAACTGCTGTCTCTGTGTTTGACATGCTGCATGTTTTAATGGAAACTTTGCATTAACTGGTTGATCTTTTCTGCTGTTCTACAATGTGTCTTTCTATCATTTCTATGTTTTGATACTGCTACATGTGGGAAATTTCTCCATTTGCATCCTCATGTGCTGCCTTCATTACCCTTTTAAAATAAAAATGGAACTAAGCACTGCATTATAAATCAGTTATCAATGCCACAGGCTGTTTTTACCAGGTGAAGTTCATGTTTTTTAATAAGTTTCTGGTCTTACTTACAGATTATTCACTTTCATCAAATAAAACTGGATAGAAGAAGTTTTACTTCATGGGATAGAGTCTGTGCTAATGAGTCAGCTCTGATCTTTACAGCATCTAAAATGACTTTTTGTTTTTGTTGAACTGCAAGTGCAGAATAAATCCCTTGCATTGCAGCATCTGCACCGACGCTGGCCTCAAACGGCCAGTGTATGTCCATCCCTTGAATCTCAAATGAACTTAAATCTAATGCACAAACATGTGACGAGAAGAGGGATAAAAGTATGTTTGAGACGCTCATCAATTATTAAAGAGGCCACCAGATCCAGATCGCATCAGGCCTGGGACAGTAGATAGTGTTTCATGGTGGCTTTGTCTTTAAATATTCTCCTAGATTGAAAGCTTCAAAGTAAACTTCAATTACTGCAGTGATTAGATCTGGCCTGCTCCATTAGAGGACATTCTAGCTTGAGGGTGGTGGGGGGTGTGGGACAGACACAGAGAGAAGGGCGAGGACTCTTAGACCCCCAGCCAAAGAATTACTAACTATTGATCTTGCTGCCACAAGCCTTCTGACAATGACATTATAGTTGTGGCTTCAGAAGAGCGAGTACAGTTCAGCACTGAGGCTGCTGTAGTCCCTGCAAAGCACTCGGATATGGGATGGGATGGACAGCAAAGGATTTCCACTAGCTATGCGTTTAAGATCCAGTTTGTCTTTTTTTTTTTATCAATTAGTCCAAAAATACACACAGCAGGGGAATGTAGCATCACTGCTTTTCACAATCTAATCAAATGAAACTTTATTTATAAAGCACTTTTCACGCCTTTGGCAACACAAAGTGCTTTACATGATAAAATTAATTAAAAGAAAATAAAACACAGACACAATGTATTACAAAAGGTGGACATACAAAGACAGACAGCCCCACTGTCTCTGTCTCTTAACCTAAAATAAAATAGGTAGAAAAATCTGGCTCGGCACAATGTGACTCTTATGGGAAAGAACCAGTGGATTTTTGGTGGTGTAACAGGCATTAAAGCCTACCATAACACTATCATTTACTTGTTTGCACACATTTGGGGCGGCTGTGGTGCATGTAGTAGAGCGGGTTATTTCCTAACCAGCAAGTTAGTGGTTCAAATCCCGGCTCTGGCATCCACATGTCGAAGTGTCCTTGAGCAAGACGCTGAACCCCCAGTTGCTCCCGGTCACCGGTGTGTGAATGTGTGTGTGTTTGTGTGAGCGTATGGGTGAATGTGTTGGATAGTGTTAAAGCGCTTTGAGTGCACTGATGTGTAGAAAAGCGCTATATAAGTATAAGACCATTTACATTTACCATTTACATTTACAAAAAACGGGCACAATTCGTCAAAATTGGTGGTAAAAGTTGCATTTAAGACATTTTACGTCATGTAGTTTTTGTTTCTGTGAAAGGTGGAAAGCTAAAATAACTTTTAGTTATCAGGATTTGGCTCCTCTTGCTCGTCACATGGAAAACGTTGGATTTGTAGATGTCTTATTGCATTATCTCTGTTGTATTTTTGTCATTTCTCACTTAAATCTGGAACAGAGCGATACCGTTGCACACTACATTTTATGGATCGAGCACTTAAAGAATAAAATCCTCATGTTTTTGCTTTCTGGTGTAAGTGTCGCCTGTACTCCGTGCACGCTCGGGATGGGGGGTGATTATAAGTTACAGTGCAGGTTGTTGCTTTTATCGGCTGTTCGATTGGACTACAATGAACCGACTTGTATTGATCGTGTCTGTTAGGGGCCCTGACATCATTTTGATGAATACAGAATACAAATAATTAAAACTTACATGAATAGAAGTGAAACACGTTGAAGTGAAGCTCAGAGTTTGTGCTTCATGTAAATATTGAAGCCAAAGGAGCTGCTTTCAATAGAGGAGGATGCTTCAACTATTTAGTGCTTTGGATTTAGTTTATGTATTTTTTTTCCCTCTTAACTCATTTAATCAAGTTTATTTCAGCTTTATTTGTGTAGCAGCACTTCACAACAATGTCATGTCAATGTCATTGATGGGACATCGGTTCAAAATAAATCTCCTAGTTAAAAAAAAAAGCAGATATGTTGCTGATGTTGGATGTTAATGTGACTTTTTGTTTTTTAAATTAATTTTATTTATGTTTTAATTTATTTTAATTTATTTATTTAATGTGACTGTCTTTTAAATAGTGACAAGCAATTAGATAGGGACAACAAAAGGGTAGGAATGATGTTTTTCTGTAAAATTTTGAAAATATTCTATAAAATAATCGACTAACTTGCTGGATTTTGACATGAGTGCAAAAAAAATATTGAGTTTTATTTTTACTATCGTGAAATCTCAATAATCTATTTGTTAATTACTCTTCATAGAGTCTCTATTTTAAATGCATGCAGTGTGATGTGTCACATTCATCCAGGAACATGAATCCATGAAGACTTATGCAATCCACGTCCACATTCTGTTAGACCACAAACATTGGACAGACTAGAAACCAATTACATGATCAAACATTAAGAAATTGTACAAAATAAGGAAAACCAGCTTTCATAAATGCTGTTTAAAAGATGCCTACATTAATAATACCACAGAAGTCCAGGACTTCCCTGTGGGACCATCTGTGAACAAAGTTTTTCTGCTTCAATCATCATAAATATCATAAAAAAAACATTATTTATTATTGGCCTCAGACAGTCTCATGTCTGGTTGTACTGGCTTTGACTAAAAAATGACAACGACCTTCATAATGATGATAATTATCCTGATGGCTTTCCTTGTCACAATGCCAATACTGTTAATAATGACAGTGATGATGATGGGTGCAATGATGATGATAATGCTGGTGCAAGCACTGTTGATGCTCTTGATGATAGTGGAAATGAGCATGTTGATAAGGCCGAAACATTTTCTTTGAGCACGCATGGCTCCCGATAACGATACTGTAAGTCTGCGCTGATAGCCCCTCCGACCATCTTATCTCTCATACATCTACTTCCCTTTCCTCTGTGTTTGCAGGCCCCCCGAAAAGCATCATTACAACCCGATCAGCTCTGTACACAAATCTTTATTCATCAAAACAAACATAAGAGGGTCAATTATAGAAGCACGGGGCGGTGGGCTGGATTTTTGAATAAAATCTCTGAAGAGAAGCAGAAAAAGCTCTCAGAGGAAAGTAAAGTGAAGAAGATGAGAACTGAAGAAGCAGAGTGGAAGATGGAGATAGAGAGGGAGAGCAGGGAAAGAAAGAGAGAGCAAAAAGGCAGGAGGGGGGGAGATAGATCACGGTCCTGAGCGATTGTGACAAGCATAGACCCTATCAGCCGCTGTTTGTTTGCACACTCCCCTCTCTGCATTAAAGGAGCCGTCCAGGCCGCCGGCAGGCCGCGAGCGCTCCATCTCATCACCTGACACGCCAACAGATGTTATGGGCTGATAAGAACCCCGCGGCCCCCTTCCCTTTGCATCTACGATTACCTCCACACAAAGAAGAAGGGGCGGTGGAGAAGGTGGGGGTAGAAGGGGGGTGGAGTGGAATGGAGAGAGAGAGAGAGGAGAGGGAGGAGGAGGAGAGGAAATCAAATACTTCATGATGGTGTAGAGAGGAGAGAAAAAAGAAATGAAATAGATGGAAGTAGTGTGTGTGTGTGTGTGTGTGTGTGTGTGGATGGAGGGGGTAGGAGATTGAAAAAGGGAATGAGAGAAGGAAAGATGGTAGGGACACACTCATTTGTCCTGTATGAAGTGGTAAATGGCCTCGCAGTGCTTCCTGGCCCCGTGCTGTTTGTCTCTGTCCTAATCGGCTTATTCCATAAGCGCTGCAGCACCATCGTCATTAGGCAATGATAATGATATTATTTAACAGGGGATGAGAGAATTAAGGAGACGCGCTATCTGATGGTTAGTTTTGTTCGTCGCCTCATTTCCTCATCCTCGGAAAATGTAGCGTTTCCCCAGTTGATAAGAATTGTTTTGCAATTGTTCAGATGCTTTAATGACAGCTCCATCTATTGGCTTTATTGGCTAAAAACGTCATTACTCCGACTTTTTATTGCATATTACATAGCCGGTTTGTTCTCTAAATAGAACAAACTAAACTGGAATGTAAAAAAAAACCAACACTGGTCTCGTTATGGCAAACGTAACCCAATCAGTGCAGTAAATACATACATATCAGCGCCTCCCTGCTTCCGTTTGCTTCCTCCTGATCACTAATTTATGATATAATTTAACAACGCTTCTGTATTTGTTCCGCTAAACACTTTGCGTGGCATCAAATTACAGCTCACAAAAGATCATAGAAACCCAATATCATGCGTCCTATTCTCAGCCAATCTGAGTGGAGAGATTGTGTTTCTTTTCTTTTCCACTGCTTGGCTCCGAGTCCAGAGGGGGGATAGATGACATTACTAAACACAAATCAGCCAATAGAATAAACAAACTGGGGGGGTAAACAACAATGCAATCTCCATCTACGCATAAACAATATGATGTGTGCATGTGTGGGGCTTCTCTTGATGAGGCTGAGTATGTGTAGATGATAAGACAACCAAAGTAATCAATGCAGTAATGATGATGGGGAGGGGGGTTATCGGACCCTATCATAGGCAGTCATCAATGGAATTTCTAAAGCATCTGTTTTGGTGTGTGTGTGTGTGTGTGTGTGTGTGGGGTTGTGTGTGGAACGAGAGCGTGACAAACACGTCATCTCGTGTGCGAGGGAGATAAGCTCTAAATAATTGTGGTCTGACAGGCCTGAATAATGGCCAAATTAGACAGAAGGTGCACATTATTACGAGCGGCAAACATTCAAGGCTGGTTTGAGATGTAACCGGGTTTGATTAAAGCTGCGATGATGGTGATGATGATTGTGTTGTTGGTCCCACACACACACACACAAAACCAGCCTAATCCCATTAACCGTCTTCC
The DNA here is from genome assembly GCA_037177535.1 of Pseudomugil gertrudae. Classification (NCBI taxonomy): domain Eukaryota; kingdom Metazoa; phylum Chordata; class Actinopteri; order Atheriniformes; family Pseudomugilidae; genus Pseudomugil; species Pseudomugil gertrudae. Next base: position 3,332,726 of record JBAMHV010000025.1, read on the forward strand.
ACTTTCTCCCTTTTCTTCGTCTTTTTCGTGGATTAGCATTTCGGGTTGCTTCACCGCGTTACCTGTGGACGACCTCCTGTTGAGCAGCAGCCCACACACTGAGAGCAAAAGGACGAGCAAAGAGAAAGAGGGTAAAGGGGGGGTGGGGGGTAAAGCAGCCACGGCCGTTGATAATCAGTGGATAAAACAAGCCAATGCAAGGTCAGGGAGAGGACGGGGAAACGGTTGGGTGAGGCTGGGTCGGGGGTGTGGAAGGAGCGATGGCGGAGAACAGAGAGGCGACAGAAGAGGTGACGGCTTTGATGTGGATCAGCTTTGGATTTGGTGTTTTGTCTGTGCTGCAGTTACGCCACGCTCAGGTACAAAGATGAGAGTTTTTTTGCTTGGTTGATGCCTGCTGGAGCTCCAAACCGAAACAAGGAGCCTGTATCCATGGTGCAGATCAGAGCTGTGGTGCAACATGACCTATAACGACACGGAGACGGGCTGAAAAATGACACAATCAGGCACAGAGTGGAAGCAAAAGTACACCTAAAATCAATTTCCCCCACCTGACACAGACCTCTCTGACATAAACCATGCCACATACTAAACTAAATAACATCAAATTGATATAATTTTGCACCAACCTTTTAAAGTTAAACTACAATTCATGCCTTCTTTTGCTAAATTATATGGATTCCTCATCAATTTAGTGTTAAATGTCATTCTTTAGCTTGAATTCGGCATGCCTTTCACTCCATACTTTAACTTTAACCTTTAACTCTGAATGTGGGATTTAAAAAACATCTAACTTTAACAGTTGGACACTATTTGTCTGGTATTCTGGTTTCTTTACACATGCAAATTTGACCTCTTTGGAAGTTATGAGCAGTGCGACACATGCAGTACCATCACATTTGTTCATTTAGAACTGTATCTTCTGGCTTTCATCAACTACTTATTCATACAAACTGGGTAATTTTAGTTTTGGAGCAGGACCCTCTAAATCTTATTTTAAACAGCCCATCTGATAGTGTATCAGCTGCAGTGATCATATCCAGATGACATCCATAATCTCCATGCTGATCACTGCCCAAGCAGACGGTTATCTGTTAGAGATGCTGATTTGCAGATTAGCCTTTTAAATGCTTATCTGCGTAGACCTCCCCGAGGTAGTCGGAGCTCCAGAGTCACCGCTGGATCACATCATCCGATCGGATCCAACATGTCGGCTTTTGGGTCGAGATGGGAGAAGATTTGTGGAGGAAGGAGGGGGTGATTGTGGTGGATCATGTACATAATCGCCGGTTTATCACGAGAGCATCTTTTTAAATCACTAAACACTGCGCTAATCGCAATTAGCAGAGCGGTGACGTCCGTACCTCATCGTGTGTCTAAAATCTGTTTGGCTTAAATGAAGATCTGGAAGTTTTTTCATGATTTATTTGATACAAGACAAGATGATGTCTTTGTTTAGTCAAAGGTGCATTTTAAAAACATCCTAACTGTCCACTTGCGCACTGTTTTTGCATCTGTTTTGATGATTCGCTAGCTTAGTTATTAATTATAAAACATGGTAACATTAAGCTGCAACAGCAGACCGAGGTGTTGATTAGCTAGCTAGCTTGTGTGGTTATGCTAGTTATTCTTTTGAATCAATGACATTAATTCATATATGCAATAACAAAATAAAGGTTTAATGGGGCAGTCGATGAGTTTTTCAGGCCTGAATCATGAGCAAAAGCTTCAGATGCTTGGAGGCACATTGGGTAATGTTAAAAACTTTAGCTTTGCATCAACCAAAACCCTGCACTCACCTTCATATTATATTACGTATAAATGATCTCACTGGTTTTTAGTTCACATTAGGATACATTTTATTTACTAAAGTTTGCTGGTGAAATACATTATTGCACAATCTTCCCTCTCAACCACACTGTGTTATTAATCCTCATCTATAACTGCAATCAGATCTGCAGTATGTGTGCAGTAGCATGGTGGTCAAAGACCTGTGGTCTGGTTACATAGTGTGCTTATTGGGACTTTCTTAACTGAGGGAAATAACCTGGAAGAATATAAGAACCATTCCACCAAATGCCATTTCCATCTCTAGTAAATTTTCTGTCATTTTCTGCACATATAAATTAATTGTGAAATCCATTTTCTTACTAAGCTAACTGTCCTGCACAATGAGCTAATCCCAAATTTAAGCTAAGATGAATAAAACCTACCATGAACACGTTAAACACTGCATTTTTCACTTTATAACATCACACTTTGGAATAAAATATTTTTTTAATTTTGAAAAGAGACATTTTGGGTGAATCTTTAAATTGTGCTTTGCTATCAAAGTGTTTTTGCTATCAAGCTTCAAACCTGCATCACAGTTTTGGTTAATACTCTTCTGAAGTTCTTTAATATTCCTCCTACCATCTTTCCTTTACATTCTGAGCTTTTCAATGAGTCAAAGGAAAACTAATCTTAGTATAATAATAGTTTTTGTTTTGGTTTGTTCTGATATCTGACAAATGACTGGACTCAGTTGCTGCTCTGCAAGCCTTTCTCCAACATTTCCTCCTCATTATAAGACTCATACTGGGACCAGTACATGGCTTTGTTCATTATTATCTTATGGAGGCTGATGTGCAGCTGATGTTTAAATGCAGCACACACACCACTTCCCGTGATGCTCTGCTTGTGTGTGTTTGCAAAACTACAAACATATTCTGACGTTGACATGAAAAATCCAGCTGCAGCTACTTGAAAGCCCCCAAAACGCCCTTTTCAACTGGATTTCTGTCGATTTATGACACATTTAGTTTGGTCCTGGGTTCTAACGGCATCTTTGATGTGTAAACTGGGGACCAGTTTATCAGTAAAAGATTTGTCACCTTTAAAAAATGATCTTGATCTTAATTTATTCATTTAAAAACAACTTCTTCTGTCTAACCAGGAAATAATTTATTAATCTATTAGCATTTTTGTGTCACAACCACCCCTTATCATTGAAGGCCTGGACCAGATCTACATTTTCTCATGTAAGAGAAATGAAATGTTCAAACTCATATGAAATACATGCTGCATACTTATTTTTTAATAAAATATTATTGAAAAAAAATAAATGATAATAAGACAAGGCTCTCAGCTCCATCAGTCTTCGAATAAAAACCCCTCTAACTCCTCACCTGTGAAGCAAAATAAACGAATAGCACGTCTGACCATATGTGACTCTGTGTAAGAGTGTGTGGCTCTGCGCATGAGACCAAATCCTCCACACACAATAAGCTTCCTGCTACGTATCTGCTGTCTTCATCTATTTCAGCCTGGTAGGAGATGTTCCAATGCCAGTAGGAGAGAAGGGGTTGGAGCTCCAGACATTAAAAACATCTTATCTGCCCCCAGTGGTCTGCTGAGATTAGGTGAGGAGTAAAAGTGGCCAGCAGGAAAGGAACGTGGAAAAAGATGTGTAATGAAATAAGAAGGACGGAAAGAGAGGTTGGCAGTTTAAGGTAAAGCGACCAGGAGTAAGGATGAAATGAGCTGGGTAAAGGAAATAGGTAAAGACAAACAAAAGCAGCTGCTTCTTCAACCAGTTTGCAACAACTCCAGGCTTTACAGCCCACCAGCAAGAAGAAGAAGCAAGAATGAATGCCTATCTGTGCAGAGAAGCACTTGTTTTTGATGCCATTACCCAGCGAGGTGTGGGGCGAGAGGGTGGCAAATGGGGGAATTTGGGAGTGCTTGACAAGCAGGCGCATGGGGGAGAAAAGCCAGTTTGAGAAAGCGGCAGTGGAACCACAATCTCTGGAGTCCATTCTGTCTCTGCCACCCTGAGATCCCCCACAGCAATTAAAGCCAAGGAACGAGGGGCCATGAGGAAGTCCAAGAAATCACACCCACGTGTAGAGTCTTACTTACAAAGCATTATGGTCTGCACAGAGAGAAAGGTACCGAGTTCACTCATCCACTCATGAAGATGGTGCACAGTTCACTTTCTATCTTCTAAAGGATTTTAAAAAATAACTGGGTTTTATTTACTATTTTAATTGCATAATGCAACTATTTTAACTGGGATGATTTGTGCTAGAAGATGTGACCACTTTGCTTTATAATAAGTGATGTAGCTGTGTCATCTGCATTGTACATAGCAAAGATAGTACTGATTCAACTCTTAGGTTAAAGAAAATTAATCTCTATTTTTAATAAAAAAAACTTTTTTATTTAAAAATAATTGTTCTGTATTTATTAATTTTTAAAAAATATTTAAAAAGGTTTTTTATTTTTTAAAAAATTTAAATAAAAAAAAAAAAGAAAATTCATCCGTATACAGTGTTATTAGATACAATGACCGTTTAAATACATGTCACTTAATTTTTTATTGGCAAGAGAAAACAGATATTACTTTGCCCAGTGAGATACGATTGCAGATTTCCTGGAGAGAGGGTTAAAAGTAACTAAACATAACTAGATTTAGGTGGACAACAAGCGCAGATTATGTGACCTGTGTTTGGATGTAACTTCAGCAGAAGCAATGCAGACGGGCACAATGCAGTGAACTACAGTCTGACTACAGGCAGGAGGTGGAGCACCTGGAGGGTTGGTGCAGACAGAACAACCTCTGCATCAACGTGAAGAAG
>JBAMHV010000025.1:3340548-3353976 GCA_037177535.1 Pseudomugil gertrudae
TTGGTTTATATCCTCTGAACATATCACAGATGTATTCTGGGCCTAAACTGTTTTGGGATTTATAAACAATCAGCAGGTTTTAAAATCTCTTCTGTAACAGACTGGCATCAGGTGGAAGAATCCCGGTGCGTCTCGAGGTTTTTGTTTCTTTTGTCTGAGCTTTCTGTCTCTGATGCTAAAATAAAAGTACTTGTTTTGGACTTGTGTAAACTACATCAAATCAAGCACAAGCTGAGCTGTAATTGTTGTTGACACTTGTCTCAATCCCCTTTGTTCCATTGTCCATATCACCAACCCACCGCACACTGGTGCATGTCCAAGCAGAATGTCCCCACTCCTTAACACGATGTGGGACCGTGCATCGCTCCACAGCCCTGCTCTGAAATCCAGCATGACCAATGGCGTTCGACCGGACAAGAAAAGACAGTGTCCTCCTTTGCTTGGACCCCGAGGGCTGCAACCGAGTGTGACGCCGCTCCCCACAAACCAGAGGGGTATCAGCCCCTCTGCGCCCACACTCCATCGGCCGAAGTGGAGCGTCACCGTTACGGGACGCACCTCGGGGATTCGTTCCCCCGTCCCGCTCGGTATCCCGCTGCGGTTATCTGCTCAGGGCCAGGGAGCAGGGACAAGCGTGGGATGGAGGGGGTTGGACCCGGCTGGGAGGGGGCAGGACCGATCCATTTTAGAACGGTGAGGGATCATCATTGTTTCCTGTCTCACCCTGTCACTTACCATTACGCAAACCACTGGCTGACAGTCTGTGTGTTTCTCTGTGCAATTCCACATAAACTGTACTGGATGTGTGGTCTTGGCATCCAACTTGCACACGCGCACTTTACAAGTGAGCGCACACTCCATGCACAGACACACTGTCATCACTACAGGCGCTTCTCAGCAAACCTACACATGGGATTGTGAGAGGTGCAGCTCTTCCTTGCAGACTGTGTGTGGGAGGGACAGAGCCACAGGCGCTAAGTGTCTCTATAGCCCATGTGAAATCACATGTAGGCTGCGATGAGCCTCCAACCATACCAAGCACAATCAAATGGAGAAACTAGAGAGCTTTAGAAGACCACCAAGGAAAGCAGCATGGCGCAGGATGCCTGAGCTGCCTTCATGTTAAGGCCTTTTTCTTCACTGTTCCAAAGTATTCACCACTTAAAACAGATTAAGCGCTTGGGGAATAAACAGGCCCGATGCTACAAAGTGGGGAAACGCAGGAGGAGGGTTTTGGGATTTGGAGAGCAGGACGTGAGGGAAGGGAGCCTTTCTGGAGATAAAGCCTCGGGAAGCAGCCAGGAGTGTTCCAGTATTAAGGCACTTATGATGGAACAGATGAGTAGATGAGCAAAAAAGGGATGTGAAATATACGTTTCCATCCTTTCATGGGGAAACTAGCTCTGTTTTTATTATTTGAGATGTTCAAAAGCGGAGTTTTGGACTCGGTTGAATAGATAACATTGTTTTTCTTGTTGTTGGGTTTTCTGAAACATCTTCTAACTCTGATTTGAAACTGGAAAACAACCGTCCCAAAGCCATCCCTGCGGCTATATGGCCGGTCTGTTCATTTTGGCTTTTGAGTGGAGATGATGGAGATGGATGGTTTCAGTCGGTTGAAGCTTCGCCAGCTTGTCTCAATATCCCGGCTCCACATCGTCCTGCCATCGTGCATAGAGTGGGAGTAATGCGTCAGATCTTCCACAGCTGATTAGTTTCCAGTGTGATAAAGTGCTATAATGGCTGTAATTTTGGCCTGTTAATGTCCGTATCTAAGCTACTTTGTATTTTATGAATATGCTGCAGCTTTTATCTTTAGTTATTTATAGAAACCGAAGTATCTCTGTGCAGGGCGCTTTTCATGCATTAACTATTATTTCATCATTATGGCTTCTCAAATTGCTTCAAACGTATATCTCCACACTTCTGTCCATAAAGCTTAAAGATGGAAGAGAAACACTTTATATGAAATGATAGCATCTTTGTTACAGATCTATCTTCCAGTTAATGCTAACATCGGGACCAGTTCCACTTCAAGCTCAAGTTTATCTACTTTTAAGTAAATTAAGTGCATAACTAAATACAGTTAAAATATAAAATTGTAATAAAAAAACAATAAAATAAACATCCAGGCAAATAAAAATAAGTGTGAAGCTGACTGAAGAAATGGATGCAGTTTGGGTTTAAAGCGATCTGACTGGGCCGAGCTTATGTGGGAGGATGTTCCACAGATTACGGGCAGCAACTGGTCTGGATCTGAGAGTAATGAGCTGCAGAGCTCTAAGAGTGTTAATGTGAACCAGATCTGATACGTAAGAAGCTGTTAATCTGTTTAAAACGTTGATGGAAATAACTATTTTCGGACAATAAAACCTTTCATGTGTTTTTTTTTCTGCCACTGGTGCTGTAAATTGTTGCTGCCACCCTTCTGTGCTGCAACCTGTCGATGAGCTAATACAGCCTCATTCTGCGTCCAAAGCACCGAGTCCTGTGAATGAGTTTTTCTTCCTACATCCAGCAATAGATGCATAGAGATCACATACACTTAGCTCAGACCCTTGGACATTTTCAAATTTCTGTTTTCTTGCTGGTTTTTAGACCTGCATGCACACTTCAAACGTATCATGCATTTTATACGATTATTTATTTTGGGCATCACTTTTATCAAAGATGTTTTTTTTTATTTTGCCAGTGTGCCATTAAAAACAACTTTGACTCCAGTTGACTGGACTTGACATGGATGGATGATAGATGGATGGATAACATGTAATTATTACCATTAAACCACTGTGGAAAATGAACTTGAACATTAAATATTCAGGTTAATTTTTTCACACTAGTCTAATTCCAGCTGATTTAAAAGGCCAAGCAGTGAAGCAAAATCCACCAAACTACCTTCACATTGTTCGTGTAGAGGATAAATGTCTGTGCACATAAAAAGCTGTGTTTAAAACCGTTTGTGCATCAATAGCAGTGTGATTCATACCACTTACACCTGAAAGAAATGTCTTATTGCTTTTATAGATGTTGCATGGAGATTCCCTGAAAGCATTTTTAAATAGGAAACCTGAATTCATGACTTCCCACTACGAACCCCTGTTATTTCATCCAACATTTATTGTTCTCACTTTAGTTTTTGTTTCAGTTCAAGGAAAAGAAACCAAAGTTTCTATCAGTCTCTTAGCACAGTGATATGTTCTGCAACTATAAACTAAACCAACAAACTGTTGCTATAGTAACAGTAATCCCTAAACCAAACCATTAAAGCCTAAACCTTAATGTGAAGGCAGATCTAACTAAACTAAATTTGCCGTGTCATAAATATAAGAATAGATTAATTTTAATTTAAATCAATCTTAGGTTACCTTTAGGTATGTTAGGATTAGCTAAATATGATAGATAGATAGATGGATGGATAGATGGATGGATGGATGGATGGATGGATGGATGGATGGATGGATGGATGGATACTTTATTATTATTTAGGCTGGTTAGGATTAGCTAAATATGTCTACTAAGCTGGAACGAGTAACAGTTCAGAGGAAATAGACTAGTAACGATCTGCAGGTGTGTTTTTATTATTTCTCATGGTATTTTGGTTTATACTTAAACCTCTCTGGGTAAAATTATATTAATGCATCTTATTTTAATAGAGCAACAGATTAATTTTTGTTTGTTGCATTTTCATTTATCACTCTGAATCTGCAGCAATCTGTGTTTACACATAAAACAAGCTGATTCCTTTTTTATTTGGTAAAACATTTTATTTCTTATTGGCTGAGTTTCTACTTGTACAGTTATCTCTTAATGTTTTAATGTTCATGATTTTATTGTGGAGTTATGATAAGCTTTTACCTTTGCTGTGGATTTAGCAGTGTACAGCGCATTGATCAAATAAAATGGATTGGATGTCAGTCAGTGTGAACCAGGCCAATCGTTGCACCGGCATATCACAGCTTTTTTTTTTTAGCAACAGATAATGAATTTATGTAGTGCCGAGCATCCTCTCAGCCTCACGGCACCTGCAACGGGACAAAGTTCAGATCTACAGAAGTAAAAAACCAGCCTATTCACCCCCCTCAGAACCAAAATGTTATCAAAGTGAGGAGTCGCTCTTACTCCTCCACTCAATTAGCGTGTTTAGTGGGCCACTGGGGACCAGCAGAAAACACAGCTGTCTTTAAATAACATTTAACAAAGTTGCCATAATAATGATGAGGATGACGATAATAGAAATTGCCACCAGCGAGCACGGTGGGCGTTATTGTCCCTCTGTGGCCCCCCTGCTGGTCCGATTTGCACAAGCGATGTGAGACGGAGGAAGATAATTACCATAACAAACACACTCGCAGGCGCACGCTTCCCCAGGGAAGTGTCAATCTAAGTGGAAGAGTATGTTGACATTTATAACCATCTGGGCAGGGGGACACGGTTGCTATTTCTCAGCTGCTTAACTTCAATTAGGAAAGGCAGGGGAAGAGGGGGTAGGAAGAGGAATGGGAATGACTTGTTGGTGAATGGTTAAGTGGTGGCAGAATGGGTGTTAAGGGAGAAACATGTTTATGGGTGTCTCCTAAAGAGTTTTCATTGTGTGTTGCCTTTGTGGCTTCACGTTGATGGAAGACTGCTGATGGCTGTAGGAGATTATGTATTGACAGAGGATGTTAATGTGGACCAGAGCTTTTCTTTTTCATGTCATTGCTCTGACATGGCCTCACACTGCCTTCAAGTCCCATCCATTCTCTGGAAGGGCTAAGAAATATATCAGACCTTCCTTCTTTTTCTTTTTCCCCTCCCTTTTAAGGTGTATGTCAGAGACTGCTGCCTGATACAACTTAAAATTGAGATGATAGATCCCAGCGGACAGGAACAGGAATAAAAGATGTCCAGAGACGTAAAAAATACCAATAATAAAATGATGAAGAGGGAGAAAAAAGGTCCTATTGGACAGGAAATAAAGTGTGCTGTCAGTCAGTAGCCGAGGCGCTGCCAGAGTCACATCTCCCAGGTTATTGCTTATTGTTTACTCCCTGTGAAAAGGTCAGAGGTCACAGCGACCACATCTATTTATTTCTCTCCCACCCACTCGCGCCATTCTTCTCCAAGCACAAGATGGAACAAAGAGCCATGGCGGGGGTGGCAGAGGGGATGGAAGCGGGGACTGTGGTTGGAGTTGGTGGTGTGGCGGGGCGGGTGGAATTTGTAAAGTATAGAAAGGGTGAGCAGCGATCAGACAGCGCTGATAAGGGGAGGAGGCAGGGGCGGGGGTGTTGCTGGGAGCCTTTGGTGGTGGAGGTGTTGGGGAGGAGGACGGAGAGTTGGGGGGCTGATGTGTGTATTCAACTCCGGGCTGACTCCTCTTATGCTAATACAGCCAATTTCCTCTTTTATTTCATTTCTGGAGCCGAAATCTGCGATCTGCGATAAGGTTGCCGTGGCGACCGCCTGTTCCCCGGGCGGATGCGGGCAGCCGTGTGATGGAGATGTGTAAGTCGGCGGGAGCAGCAGGGAATGAATAATTTAAAACTCCACCAAGCTGGAGAGATAAGAGAGAGCAGGGCTGAGGCCTCTCTCGCTCCCTCTCCCTCCCTCACACACACACACACACACTCTCACAATCCATCTCTCCACCTCACCCTTTCTAACTCTCAATCCCTCTTTCCCTGTGCTCTTTTTTCCTCCTCTCTTTCACTTTCCATTTCCCTCTCTGGACATCTAAAGCTTCATCCTCCAAAGCACGCTGACCTCCAAGGTCAAGGGCATGATGGGTAATTGAACCACCGGTTCAGAGCGCCTGGGATCGGGTCTACAGATGATGCAGCAGAGACAAGAGAGAATGATGATGGCAGAGAGAGAGAGAGACCCGTGCGATTGTAAATGCCATGGCGCGGCCGCGATCCTGACCGCCGAGCACTCGGCAAACTTGGGGTACTTCAAGTTGAGCGCACTCGGTTGGTGCCGTTCTTCCACGAGTCGCTTCCCACTGAACAATGCACGACAATTGAATGTGAAACATGTTTGGAATAGTTGAGTGTTTCAGCTTGACGGTGCTGCTGTGTAAACACACCGAAGCTTCCCGGTGACTCAGTGTCTTCAGGTGTGTGTTTAGGGTGCGGTTACATCACCTGAGGTTTGCGGTTATTTTAAGATCAAATCGCCCTTTAACAGTTTGAAACTAGTAAAAACAACAAGATTAGCACAGGAAAATAATCATTTTTCAACAAACTGCTTTGTTCCTGAAAATGTACAGGAAATATTTAACTTTTTACCATGAAATTAATTTCTTGTGCACGTGTGGGCACAAATATTCAGCATTTTTAAGCAAATTAAGCTCCATAATTTGCCACTTCAGCCGTAAATGCACCAGAAATAACCCGATAGAATAAGATGCGAGTATGTGATAATCTGATCTAAGTTTGTGCGACTCATTAAACTCTGTTTGAGAACAAACAGACAGTGGTGTTTGTACATCCTAACTCCTGTGCTGGTGTTTAATGAACGCTTCTAACATGATGAAAACACCACCCGTACATGCAGCGGCACATGCTCTGCAGTTACTTCCCTTTTTAATCCCACATAAACCATCTTTGAGCTTTAAATGCTCTCTTAAGATCAAACCATCACTAAGGCAAGTTCATATTTTCAGAGATGACAGTCACACACGCAGTTTGGGGAAGAGCAGCTTTATTTATCATTGCAGAAAATACACAAAGCATCCAAAAATAAATGTTTTTTATTATTTGTTGTGAATAAATCCTGCAGAATGATACATACAGCCCTTTTCACAGTTCAAACTTTCCAGATGTGTCCACGCAGGTCACCTCTCTCGTCTTGGCCTCTGTTTCTGTGTGTGTGTGTGAGTGTGTGTTGTTGTGTTACATCCTCGACTCCTGTCTGTCTGGGCCGTCAACCTGTTTTCATTCCACAGCCGTGCAAGCGCGAGGCTTTATTGTCATGGAGATAAAACCAGGGTGAAAACACCCCGCGGGTCACGTACAGGTGAGGGGTTCACGGTGAGGTGTGGCCGACCGTTGCCCGCCTCCTTCCTTTGCTGTAGGTATTTGGACCTGCTTTAAGAAAAAAAAAAAAACACAAGTGAAGGGAAAAATCAGAAGAAAAAAAAGCTGATTCATAAACGAGCCACACAAGGCGCCCGTACAGGTAATCCCAGCCCAAGCGTGAAGCCTTCATCCTCATGGCGCCAGGATGCGGCTCGTCCCAACGTACGCTCATACACAGCAAGAAGAAGCTAAAACAACACATTTTAATTGCATTTTAATCCTTTTATGCTTTAACACCAATAACTGAACTTTGATCTCAGTTTTTTTTCCACCTAAAACTCAAGTTTTACTCATGAAGCACTTCTTATCTGCACATCTCTGCCCACATCCTCCTAAATCTGCTTCTCATCAAGAGGATAACTTGTTTTGTCTGCTAACTTAAACATCTCACAGTTTCATATCTAGCGGGGAAACACACCATATGACAAGTAGAGCTCAGCAGTAAACATGCAAACAAAGTGGATGATAAGGTCCTGACACCATGGAGTTGTTCCTGCATCCAACACATGGTGGCACTACGTACTTATCAGAGCCCTGCGGCTCAGTTTGCCTCCATCCTGCCTTGTCCCACCAAGCAGAACAGAGGCAAACACACACACACTTACACATACACACCTAGCAAATACTCCAGATTGGATTGATAATACGGAAAATATTGGTCCATAGAAATAATACAACACAGCGATAAGGAAATGCTATCTGGTTTGATCATGATACCACAGCTAAACGCAAGCAGAATATCAACTCTCGCAAACAAGGAATAAGAAGCTGGGCCTCACATCACTGAAATGACAGAATAAAAACAGACTGGCATCCTCTATCTGACACGAGCGAAACCCAAGAGCTCGAAAAGCCGCCGTCTCGATGCGGCCGATGAAAATTACAGCAAATTCTCAAAGTGCTGTTTTCAGCTTCTCTGTGTGAAGCCATGTAAATAGAGCGGTTTTAAGAGGCTTTCAGGGGCTGTGTGTGAGCAAACATGATTTCATTAAACAGGATATGAGCTCTCTTTTCTGATGGCCCCTAATCTAGATTAAGGTTTGTCTGGATAGTCACAAATAGATGTTGGAAGAATTGAGCAAATTAAACACACTCCACTCATCAAATCTTCTCAAAAGAGGTCAAAATATAGAAGAATTTCTGCTCTTTTATTCAAACATTATCTCTTTAATTAAATTATTCCCAAATTATTTCTCTTTTAAAACTGTAATCTGTTTAAAGGAATAATAATAAGTTTAATATATTTGTTTTAAATGAAGAGATTTGCCTGCATGGGATGCACATCAGTGTTTTTCTCTTTTTTGAAAGGCACTGCTTGATTTACATTTGTTTAATTATGAGGGCTCGCGATCGTCTATCTGAACAGCCTCAATTAAATCTGATGTTAATTAAATCTGATCTTGTTTTGTGTATTAATCAAGCGGCAATTTTAATCTAGTGAATACACAGACTGTAATAAGAAATGTGGATATAGAAGGAGAGCAAGAATTATTTTAATTTCATGCTTGTGATGAATGTTTTTTTTTTTCCTCCCATTTTTTATTTAGCTGAGTTGCTTTAGTTCCTAATCTCCCCTTCACCCCCTCCAACACACACACACTTCTGTGTGTCTTTATGCAATCGGAGGATCAGATTTGCTAAATGTCTGCACACACATAAAGAGAAATGGCTTGCATGAACGGGGCTGCGCTCAGCGAGGCGTCTTAGAACAACTTGCGGCGAGTTATTATGTGACGAACTGTTCTGTTGAAAAGCTGCAAAAAAATCCACGTCGTCGTGTAATTCATTTATTTCCCCAAAAGCGCTCTTTGCATGTAACTCTCTCATGGTAAAGTATGATTTCTCCTCAGTTAATCTGAGTTTCTGTTTGTGCATCTACCCACAAATGTGTGCCCACATGTGTGTGAGTGTGTGTCAGGGTGTTAATTATGTTTACATCAGCATTAAACTGCACTCTTATCAGATGTACTATTCCTTTTCAGAGGCAGGTTCTTGGTAGAGTGACACCAGAGATAAGTGGGAAAATTTACTCTGTGGTCAGCAACTCTTTCCACAGATACACACACTTTATTTCCTCCGGTTATTTAAAGAAAACGCTCCTCCTGAATGCAGAGATAGGGAGGAAAAACACAACCTCTATCTAAACCACATTAGGCTAATTAACAAACTCATTTAAAGCTGGAGAAATATTGATTGCCATACATTTGGAGACGTAGTGATGGAAGTGGGAGGAGGAGGAGGTAGAAGTCAGGGGAAATAAATAAATAAGACTCTGGCAGGTGTACGTAAATTGTTTGTTGGCAATGGTGAAATTTAAATTACAGTTCAATCAGAGAGTAAGAGAGAGAGCGGGGGGGTGGAGTGGCGAGCACCCTGTGATTTCCCGTCTCCACGCTTAGTTGATATTTCACTGGGTGAGGATTGAGCGCTACGGGTGCATTTCACACCCTGAATGAGAAAGGCAATCTCGCTCAGCCGACTAGAACAATAATTAGAATGGAGATTAAATAAAAATAATTAGAAAAAGTTCATCTAGTTTTGATGTATTAATTATTCCGCCCCTGATTTATTCCAAGTCTAATTATCTGCTTCAGTGAAAATGCCAAGATTTTCTGTGAGTCATAAAAAATTACATTCATGTAATTATGTCAGCAATTTGGGGGGAAGTCAGCTAAGCAGAGCGTCGGCTCTCTGCTCCCCCCCCCAGTTTAAAGTAAGTAACTTCTAACTACTTATAACTTATAAGTTAATACAGTCCCTTTCAAGCCAGGGGTATAAATAATAGAATGCAATGGGAGATTATTTACTCTTTAAATGAGGAGCTGCTCTCCCAGCTCCCCGACACTTCCCGCCTTTACACTCGCACGCTCTGCACACCACAATGAAAACAAGACGAGTTTTTATCCATTCTTGGTCAGTAGATAATAATTTGCATATAAATGGAAATATTTATTGTTACAAAAATAAGGAAAGGGAGATGTAGGGCGTAATATGCTCATTTTTCAAAAACTCATGGGGCCCAGCTGTGATATCTGTATTTTAGGAGTCAAGCAGTTTAAGAAATAAGACGGGCTGCTTCATCTTTTTTTTTTTTTTTTCCAGAAAAATGGAGAGAAAGAGACAGGAAATAAATGAATATCAGGAGAAGAAAGGGAGAGGGGGAGCCAAGGGAACCTTTTAAGATGTTTACTACACAAATGGAGTCTCCAGAGAAGACGGCGTTGTGATGAAATTTGAGAGATAGTTGTCGACATTCTGTACTTTTCTCCTGCCTGTGTCGATGGAGGCGGGCGAGCTGGAGGACTAAGCTGTAATGACTTCCCTTCCTCTACCTGGCTCACCGGGGGAAAAACCAATAAAGTTACAAAAATAAACTTTACAGTTGTGCAAAATGTATTACCGAGATAGGAATAGGTGACTGCACTTGAAAAAGAAATGGAATATTGAAGATGTTTCCCCCCTTTAAAAGAAATAAAAATAATAAAAACAGAAAAGTTTGACTATGAATGCAAACACACTTTACTTTCCCTCTGCGAAGCGACACAGAAAGGTGTAAATATCCCTTTTTTCTCTTTCCTGATAAGTCACCGAAGGTGGCATGGAAATGCAAAGCTCGACTCGCTCTTTGAAATGCAGAAAATTCCAGATTTCATGTTTCGGAGGGAATATACGTGTCGCAGACATGTTCGGTGGGCTCCCATTGAAGTCTGTTTTGTTAGTTTTTGTGTCTGCTCTTTTTGAAAGTGAAATCACCGTCTATAAACACCGTTTTAAACGGGTGAACTACAAAGGATCCCAAAAAAGAAAGAGTAACTTTTCTATTGCTTTCTTTTCAATTACGCAGCCTGTTTGGATCTGTTAAATTATACCTGTCATGGTGCAACAGCTGCACGGCGGGAAGGGGGGAAGGATTGAAATAAAATATACACACCCTAACGTATTATACGTGATTGTGGCGCTGAGGGATGCATGTTAGTTGAAACTGATTGAAATCGATAGGAAACAGGAAGAGGTGCAGATTATTACATAGTGTGTCGATCTGGTACAGCAGAGATGCTGGTGTACTTGCTTCCCATATAATAGCTTCACATGAGCATGCATGCGCAGCTCCACTGTGGTGAGCACCGCCTGATAAGACCTAAAGCACCTTTTTAAAGTAAAAAAAAAATCAGCTGTCAACGTTCTTGTTCCAATCTTGTATTTTTTATTATTATTGTTATAATAATTTGACCAGACGGAGTCTTCTACAAGCCACACGTGCAAATGCATTAAATAAAGATGCAACAGATGCTGTGAAACCAGCACTTTCTGCTTCTTTTTATCCCTTTTCCTTTGTATGGTCTCGGCTGGCTAATCATAAGATTCGTGTTTGATGGTTATCAAAGGAAAAACAGGAATTTTGCTAATACTTTTAGCTTCAAACGCCTCGTCAGAAGCACATACATGCATCTTTTTATTACTACTTGAACAGCTGAGGAGTTTAAAAAGAGGCAGAAAATGTCTTTAATATAAAAAAAGGAAAGGCAGTAGCAATATTTTATGTTTTTGGATTGAAAGGATAAAAAAACCTTAAATAAAATCACCATCGGACTTACAAGAAGAATCTTTTTTGAGATATATTTCCACCTTGTAGCCGCGTTCTTTCCTGTATGGTTGCTCTCTTTCATCCTATCTGTTTCTTGCATCTGCTGAGGAGACACCATGTCGTGGTTATCAGCCCTGATCAATGCAAGCAGGAAACATACAGATTAGAATATGAACAGGCTGCTTTCAGGGGAAAATGTGGCCGCACAGTCGCGCACACAAGCAGTCCAGGCCGAGGTTTTGGAGATAATTCACTTCTTTTTCACAACATGAATCTTCTGATTGAATTTCACAGTTTGACCTCATTCAAGAGTTTTCTTCTAATAAATGAACAAGCGAGAGTTTTATTCCCCCCACATGTTAGTCAGTCAGGATTTGAGTCAATAAGAAGTCAGACACACATTTCTAAAAGCTCACATTTGCGTTGACACGAGCGGCTTCTGATACTCAGACGCTCCCGTTGCTTTGAGAAGCAGCGGAGTGTGTACAGGTCTCTCTGCATTGTGAGAAAGCTGTAATGTAGGTTTGGGTTGTTAAAGAAGTCCCGAGGCTTAGCTGCACTTCAGCCACCAGTGTTAAAGTTCCAAACATTGACTTTAGGCGGGAAACACAATGCCAGACTGAACGAGCTGTGAAACTGCTACTTCCAATTTATTTCTTGTTGGATTTGGGGAACATGTTTGATGACATGCTGTAAGTGTAAGCCACTTAGTGCTGGTTTGTTTTGATCCCATTCAGTTGGCTTTTAGTGATATATTTCAATATGTGCCGCAGCTATGCAAACTTTTTACATCACGCAGGGGCTTGTTTGTTTCAGTTTGATGTGGAATTCACGGACTTTGGTAGCTCTCTGGTGTTCTCTGTAATAACTGCACCAAAGGGATGTGCACCTTGCATGACTTAAGGCTCTCTTTTCTCTTATTAAACTTGTATACCCTACTAGGAACTGATTTTTTTGTTTGAGTTGATAGAAAATTACAGGTGAAGTTTGGAAACAAAAGAAGAAAAACATACATTTAGGCCAATTTTCACAGCTTCATACCTTATATCAGTAAGTGTAGTTGGTTAAAACTAGATTACCATGACAATAAGGATCTGCTTTTCATTCTTTTACTTGACAAGTGTAAAATTAAAGCATTGAGTAGAAACTCTATATGTGTTTATCACGACTTCCTCAGTTTTATATTGTTTTGTTTGAGTAAAGTGTCATTTATGAACGTCTTCCTATTAATGCTACATCAGGAGTGTTGTTTCACTCTTGAATGCGCCGCTATGTGGCTGCAAATTGTGGTAGCTCTGTGCTAACTGTTGTGATTTTTTAATATAGGCGCCTTTTTGAAGACATTAGCTGTTAATTTGTGTTTATCCAGGAATATTTTTCACGCTGGTCGGAGGCTGTGCTACATAGGAGGTTTTCTGCATATTTTTTTTGCTCTTTCAAGACTTGTTATTAGAGTCTCCATGGCATCGAGACTTGTTTACCACCTGGATTTACTGATAATGCTCTCCAAATTCAAGTTCATCAGTGAAATAACACTTCTAATCCCAATGGAGTTGAAAAGAAAGAGATGAAGATGCAGGACAGGAGTGAAGCAGACAGAAAAACAATGAAAATTTTAATTGTTTCTTCGAATTGTTGTGACGGGTAATGTGCGATCGCTAGCTAACATAACTGATGAGCTCCAGGTGCTAACCGGGTCTCTGAGAGAATACAGAGAGTGCAGCTTTATGTGCTTCACCGAGACATGGCTGCATGAACACATCCCAGACTGTAATGCGTCTG
>JBAMHV010000025.1:3363353-3375082 GCA_037177535.1 Pseudomugil gertrudae
CCCGACAACATAGCTGCTGGGATCTTCGGGACACACAAACCCCTCCACCACAGTAAGGTGGCGGCTCATGGAGGGATCCCCGAAATGCACCCCGATCCACTTAATGAGCAACAATGCCATGACCGATGTGATGCTGACATATTGCTGCAGTCGTTACCTGTTTGTCTATGCAGGTTTAGGCTATGCATCATGAGTTTACCATTTAGATTTGGGATTCTTATTTATGCCTAGTAGGAGGATCTGTCCCCTGCATTGTCTGTTTCCTGTGGCTGACACTGTGTTTCGGAGGAGTCGATATAATACCTCTTGGAGGTTTAAAAAGAGACTTTTCTACCTAGAAAACAAACAGGTCAACAAGAATTTTCAGCTGTTGAACTGTTGCGATGCATTTTACATGGATGCAGTCGGTTAGTTTAGAAAATAATCTGCTTCCAACCTGGTGGCATCGGTGTTAAGCTGGGGGACATGACATCAGTCCCTGTTGTTCCCATGTGACTGAACCCTGACCCCAAGGCACCGTGGCAACCTTTCCAATTTCCAATATTCTCATGGTTTCTGCGTGATGCAAAGTTCAAACATTTGCAGCAACTTGTAATCAGACTGGGAAAGAAACTGTTCAGTGTTTCAGGAAAACTGAAAGAACTTGAAAAGTCTAAAAGCGTCGGGAGAACGAGCTGGGGAGAGGAAATCGGGGGTGGAGGGGAGTACTTTGAGCTCAGGGAGGCGCAGACAGTTGAGTCATATTTCAGGCCTGATTGGAACTGACAAAGTGTTATTGGAGGACTCAGTCCCCACAGCATTGTTTGCTTTAGAAAGTCAGGGCCAGATTTATTATGACTGAAAAACATTAGAGAGATCGGAAGTGGGGACAGCGCAGGGAGCACGGCATGTCTGTCTGCACACACAGCAAAGGAACTTTAGAGGGCTCGTATGGAGACGTATTAGACGAGATCTAACATTTTCTGCTATTTATGCAAATGCTTAAAGTGTGTGGTGTTGAAACATGTAGCACTCACAGGAGTAACAGAATATTGCCACTAAAAAGCTGCCAGCGCCCACAGTTCCCCCATTAGTCCGCTCATAGAGATAAATGGCTGCCATTTGCCACGTGTTGCTGCCGTTGGGTTTAATGGGTTAAGGAGACGGGTAATCACATACATCTCAAGAGTTTAAACTTCTTTTCAATCCACATCCAAACTCAGCTGAGGCATTCTGTTGGGTTTATCCCAGTTCAAGCCGATGATGGTGTTTAATAAATCAATGTAATGATAAGTGTCAGCTCTAAATACTCAGATTAGCAAAGGAAATTAGAACTGCCAGTTAGAGCCCCATGCAGAACGGTAACTTACCTGACCTTATTTTACCTGAACTGGGAGGATGCATACAACCAACTGGTGCAATATATACCAGGTCTTCGCCTACAGTAACGCTCTTCAGCCCACGCACGTATATGCATCTCCACAACCGGGTTAAAATAGAAACAAAATGTCAGAGTTTGAAATTTGAACAGTAAAAGTGGGGTATAAATCACCAGCCAAGGTCAAAAATGGCTTCAGGTGGGTTCCCATTGTGATACACAACTAGTGACATGAATGATAAACTGTTAAGTCTTCTAGAAAATGCAAGCTAATAAAAATGAGCAAGAATATGAACCCTAACCCTATCCCTAACCAGACTTGCAGCAGTCTGGCTCTTATCTATGCTGTCCCCTGTTGTTTGATTTCATGCTTGTGTTGTTTTTATTCCCTGATTTACGTCACTTTGTATAAAAGCATCTGCTAAATGCCTGTAGAATAGAATAGAATAATAATACAATGTTAAATATACATATATGTATGAATGAGCTATTTTATGATAAAAAATGTTGTGTGTGTGGTTTTGGTCTGTCTCCTGAGGAAAGTAAGGAAGGTAATAAACCAAATGTTTTATGCAGCTTTTGTCTTAAAATGTGAATATTTTTAGCAGGATCTCGTTGTAATGTGAATCTGCCATGCCGTTTATTTACTGGGCTTCTTACCTATCGCTCAGCTCTGGAAGAAAATGAGCAGCATGTTGAGATGTGGTGCTGACAGAGGACAATACGACAAAACGTTAACACTAAGACGTTAACAGTAACACCACATCGAAGACACAAGACTGAATCTAATTGTTCTGTTTTATACGATTCCTTACTATATTTGTCTAATAATTATCACATTACATAATAATGATCATTTTTATCTTCCTCAGTAAAGCACTTTGGACTTTTATTTTGAAAATTATATAAGTAAAATATTATTACAACAATGAGTAAATGTTGCCCATGCATTAAAGAGATGATCTAGTAAATTCCCCTGCTGCCACATCTTTAAAAAAAGCCTTGATTTACTGGAAGGTGCTTGCAGAACCAGTTTGTGCAGTTTGCAGTGCCTTGTTTAACATCACTGGAGCAGCAACCACGTTTAAATACATACCCGACCATTTTTCTGGCTATTTTTTACTTACACATAAGCATCCATCCATCCATCCATTTTCAACCGCTTAATCCCAGAGCGGGGTCGCGGGGGAGCTGGAGCCTACACATAAGCAGAGACACAATAAAAGATATTGACAACAACACTCTTTGCATTTGCAAACAAAAACATTAATTCACACTTAAATCATAAGGTCTTATAAACATAGATCAGAAATTAGATGTGTAAATATTTAGTGGAGTTAATCCATGAAAATTGAAGTAATAACAGTAACTGGTCCAGTAAAGCCTGCTCAGCTGTGTTGTTAACACAGTACCTGTCAGAATACGCCGCTGTTATTGGAAAAGTACATCTTGCTTGCTCAACTTTTTCTCTGTATAAATAAAGCTTGGAATAAAAAGTGAACAGAGGTAGAAAAACAATGGCAGCCAGAGCAGGGCGCTCTCATCCTGGCCAGCGCTCTCACATGTGTTTTGATAGTTAATGGACAGTATGGAGAGGCTAAGCTCACTGTATTTGAGTAACCTCTGCCTGACCCCTCTCCCTTCCAATTCTCTCCCCGCACACTGGGACAGTGAGCAACACAGAAAAAAATGGGCGAGAGAGAGAAAAGAAGTGGAAGAGAGCAAGGCCGAGAGGGCCTCAGCAGTGCTTTGGGCTCCTAAATGAGAGTCGCCTGTGTTGTGTTTGGCGTCCACACGGCGCTGTGGCACAGAAATCAGCTGCCTGCAGTATCTGATCAATCAAAGTTTTTATAGTGAAACACAAAAGCCAATTAAAAATGATTATACATATGAAAATGAAGAGGTTAAATATAGATATTTGTCTAACAATAAAGTAAAATGCATTAAACACCACACGGTCAGCGATGTGCAAACGTGTAAATGTTTTATCACCATCATGAACGAATGTTTTCTTTGTAAAACTCTAGTTTTGTTCATTTTTATTTGCACATTTTTTCTATTAGGCTCAATCTGCAGACTGTTGATGTTCAGATCCAGAGATTGTGAGGGTCATGGGGGGGTTGGGGGGTATGCTTCGAGTCATTGCCTTGTTTGAGAACGTGCTTTTTCACAGATAATGTGATGCTCACCTTCAAAAAAATGTGTATATATGTTATCTGATAAATATTTTTTCCCTGATACACACGTTTTCTGCCGCCTGCACAACACACTCACATCATGATGCCTCCACCTCCATGCTTAACAGTTATACAGGTGCTGATGTCTTAACTTCTATTGCCTATTGCAGCAAAGCAAAAGGAAACAATGTTTTTCTGACCTAATGCTCATATTTGTGCAGGTATTACCTACAAACAGCGCTATTCTTTTCTTCTAGTTTGCAGAAATGGCTAGCTGCAAACACTTACCTTCCTCTTCGGTTATTGTATCATTCAGAATCCAGAGAAGACTCCTGATTGTTAGGACGACTTTGTATCTTTGTTTGATGCATCACCAAGAAATGCATGGTGACTTGTTTATGTTTAAAATACGTCTTTTTTCTGACACATTTAGCATCCATAAATTCCCAACCTCGTACATATAAAAGCACAAAACAGACAAAGATGCAAAGATCAGAGATGAGAGCAAGTGTGGGAGGAAAAGAGGGCGGGTGAGATGAGGGAAAAGAAAAGGAAATCGGCTGGCAGACGTGAGCTGTGGCACAGTGCAAAGCTCTTTTGCAGAAGGGAAATCCAGCAGGTCCTGAGCAGCTGGTGAAAGTGCCAAGAACTGAGCTGCCTGACAGATGATGGAGAGAAAATGTGGGTGACTGTAAGGTAAGGTGGGGGGAGAAAACAGGGAAAAACAGCATTCCCTCTGATTCTTTCAAGTTACACTCATATAAATGATTACTTTAAGGATTCCAGTTTGTGACCTTGTCAGTCACACACTTGTTCATAATGATTTTCAGTCACCTAAAACGAATCCGTTCTTATCCGTACACTCTCCCATCCTCCACCCATAGTCATAGTAAGGGTGGGGTCTTGTTTAAGGGGGAGATAAATTCATGGTCTTATCCGGTATGAGGGTTCCCTGACCGGGTCACAGTGCTATGTGGGGGTCAGCGTAGATGTGCTGATCTGGGAGCGATTAGCTTTAATGCGATTACTCATGATACGACATGCTAGCAGAGCCAGGTGTTGGCTAAAGGGATTGTAGGCATTATAATGGAGAATGCTCAACTAGAGTTTCAGGGTTAGGACTTCTGAGTGATGAGGAACTGGTCAAGATGTACGCAACAGCGTCGCTGTGTGTTTATTCACAAACAGTAAAAACAAGTTTGATCCGGTTCATCTTCAATATTTGCTTTTTTATTTTTCTTTGTATCTCTCCATATTAACATCACTTGACCTTTGACTTGACTCCCATGCCATCACATGTGTTAGTGTGTGTGTGTGTGTGTGAATGGAACTGACCACCCAAACTTATGCCAAAGAGCTATGTTGCCTCTAACTCTTTCCTGATCCAAAGAAAGGAACTGCTGATAAGAGGATGAAGTTGTAGAAATCAAACAGCTGCAAGCAGATGTAAATAAGAATGATCTCACTATAATCTGAATTAAAAAACATTTATTAATCTTCTTTGGACTTTTAACAGTCAGCTTGTCTTTATATCTCCTTGATGTTTTGCCATCCATCATTACAGACGTGTGTGTGTTATTGCTCTCTGCACTGCTGGCTGCTGTTTCCAAACACTGATGATTTAAATACAGTTTTTATATGTAAACCGGTGATAACTGAGATGTAATTTGCTCAGGAAAAAATGAACCAAACACTACAATCTGTTGTTTCTGTTCAGATAAGCTGTCTTCGTGGACTCTCAGCAATAATTTACATATAAGGATTGTGTTGGCATTATGTTTGAAGTGGCCCTGTGATGAAGTGGCAACCTGTCCAGGGTGTACTCTGCCTTTCAGATGCAAACTGTTGGGATTGACTGCCGCTTACCTGCAACCCATAATTAAATAAAGCAGTATAGGAAATGAATTAATGAATATTTTAAGTGACTAAGTGATGCAGGTCTGGTACGGCTAGAACTGACGATAGATGATAGATGGATAGATAGATAGGTAGGTAGGTAGGTAGATGGATAGATAGATGGATAGATAGATGATAGATAGATGATAGATAGATGATAGATAGATAGATAGATAGGTAGGTAGGTAGGTAGGTAGGCAGATGGATAGATAGGTAGGTAGATGGATAGATAGGTAGGTAGATGGATAGATAGGTAGGTAGGTAGATTGATAGATAGATGATAGATAGATGGATAGGTAGATGGATAGATAGATAGGTAGGTAGATAGATGGATAGATAGATGGATGGATAGATGGATGGATAGATGTAGATAGATATAGGTAGATGGATAGATAGATAGGTAGGTAGATGGATAGATAGATGGATAGATAGATAGATAGGTAGGTAGATGGATAGATAGATGGATAGATAGGTAGGTAGGTAGATGGATAGATAGATGGATAGATAGGTAGGTAGGTTGATTGATAGATAGGTAGGTAGGTAGGTAGGTAGGTAGGTAGGTAGGTAGATTGATAGATAGATAGATAGATAGATAGATAGATAGATAGATAGGTAGGTAGGTAGGTAGGTAGGTAGGTAGATGGATAGATGTAGATAGATAGGTAGATGGATAGATAGATGGATAGATAGATAGGTAGGTAGATGGATAGATAGGTAGGTAGGTAGATGGATAGATAGATGGATAGATAGGTAGGTAGGTAGGTAGGTAGGTAGATGGATAGATGGATAGATAAAACAGTTGTTAATAAAAGTGATTTGTCTGCACATGACCGTAAGTTCAGAGGACCATTCTATTATTGATGCTAAGGACTTTAACATGGAATTACAACTTTTCTCTAGTGCAATACACACGAGGTCTCATTACTGCCACTTTTACCGTGCAAACGTTACCCAGGGCCATTGCACAACTCTTATTTTACTTCTGACATTTAAACAATGGAAACAAACAAAAAGCTGCAAAAACTGGAAAGGCAGAAATAGTCTGAGAAGGATGACAGGAAGAAAATGAGTCTGTGCCAGCTAGGGGTCCGATGAGGACTGATTGTTTGACCTTTGACTTGGGCGTTGGTCCAAACTGGCCCAGACAGGCCAACAGACGATGTTGCTTCTGGTCGACAGTTTTGACGTATGTTTTCCTGGAACCAGAGAAAAGGAAGTCGGGTTTTAAAAACAGCTAATATCATTTATCTCTGAAATAATGTGGGGTGTACACTTTTCATTAACTATACGCCGACTCTTTGACCAAAATCTTTGCAGTGGACGCTACGCTTACGCTACGTAAGTTAGGTCAACAACACCTGCAGTTTTCTGTTTCAGTCTTATTTTTCCTTTAAAACCCCTGCTCTTATGCTGTGTATTAGCCCTGCACATGCCTGTGTCTGTGTGAGGGAACAGTAAAGCACAAAGAATTACTACAGGCCACATGAGTGCTCCAGGTGTTGTATCTGCCTCTCTATCCTCTCCAGCCATCAGCACATGAAGAATTAAGCTTTGTGCCATATGCACTCATGTTACCTCAGATTGACCCTGCAGAGGAACCATCCAAAACGGAGAACATGGGTTTGCTACTTGCTCTAGGGCTCTGGAATAATCAGAAGATATATAGAGCCCCTACAAGAGAATATATGTCTGTTGTCTCTTTGACTCTTTTTGTTTTGAAACCCCTTTGAAAGCAACACAGAGAACTAACAGAGACAATGATGCTCCTCTCTGGTTAGCATAGTTTGCAGATGCTGCAAACTAATCACTTAGAAAAAGCCTTAGCCTTTCTTTTCTCCTGCAACAAATCTTACTGCCATTATTCCACAAAGTCCCTCCTGTTGGAACACCTGCCTGTTTAAAAGCGCTCCTCAAGGACCTTGAGGTTCACGGGCCAAACCTGAATCTTCCTTAGCCCGAGCCCCTGGGCCACCCTTCCTTTTGTCTTCAGGATGGCAACACTGCTCGGATTCCTTGCTCCTATTTGCAGCTCAGTAAGAGAATACCTCAACTACATGGGGTCCAAAGAGCGGTCATGACCGCAAGAGCATGTGAATGCATTCATTTGTGAGTGTATGTGGTTTGTTGATCTGTGTTCTTAATTGAGTTTGGAGGTGGATGTCCTTGTTCTTTTGTGATTGTAGCTCAGTAGTGCACCTGCAGGATTGTCAAGGGAGCTCTGCCCTGACCCCTAACCCCTGTCTTCTACCTTGTAACTGTAAACCCCAAAATACTGGAATCCAGAGAGGATGTAGTAAAGCTCCACTGTACAAAGGCGAAGTGCACGTATGAATTTGCATTGTATCCGTATCGAGCATGAGAGCATGTGCTCTAGGTGTGTTGGTGGGTCATCTGTGGATTCCGTTTACCTTGAAACTTCAAGGTAATGCTAGTTGATTGAAAACGCACAACTTCCTGCGTGATTGAACAATAGTGTCAGAGTCCCAAGTCCAGGGTTCAAACAAAGGGCCCAGGAAGTGCACAAAAGCCCTGTTGGCAGCTTCAAACATGTGAAGCCAGCTGTGAAGGACATTAGGCTGTGACGTCAAAACCCGCTGAGAATTACATTGTACAGTAAGTTTTAGATGAGAACTGGGAGAAACTCCCGGTCTGGCTGCAGCTGTCCCTTTAAAAGCTTTGGTTATTACTGGCTTTATTGTTATTACTGCCTGTTTTTTAAAGGGGCAGCTGAGCTGGGGGAGTAATCCGCCCGTCAGCACTCACATTAATGGCCTAATTGGTCTCTTCTCTCATAGTCAAAACGCAGGCCTCAGCCTCACGGAAATGCTAAGCCCTCAGAGCCCTTTGCGCTGAAATACTCAAGAAATGCATGATGTCTCTGCAAAGTGGATCCATCATGACCCTTCTTTCTCTCATAGACATTGTTGTCATTCCTCTTTTTCCCTCCCCTCTTTCTGCCTCTTTCCATCATGCTGTGTGTCATTTCTGGCACCGACTTGGAGGAAACTTCATTGGGTTTAATCTCCAGCCTTAAAGTGGGTAATGTGTTATCAACAGAAAGGCTAATATTTAAACCGAACGTGAGCTGAAGCATTACATATGATGGAAAATGGTTCACTAGGGAGGAACTTTTTCTTTTTGCTACTTTAATTACCGTTCGTTTAACATGTCTGCGAGGCATTTTGGTTCCCCATTCAACATGTTGATGTGAGCATGGAGGAAATATTGAACCCTGTTTTGGGACGGATGCTCTCCCTGGTGTGCAGATGTGTGGGGAAGATTGATTTATGAGTGGTAAAAATATTTCTACATTGTCTTTTTTTTAAATACAGCCCATTTACTGTTTCTACTTTACCATTTAATATGAGGTTAATCTGCAGAATTCAGATCATCATCATCCACAGAAGAGTAGTTTGTCATTTAATTTGATATTTAATTATTAAAGGTTTACAGTATTTATTGCTTTATACTGAAAAAGTCATTCCTCATTTACATTAAAATGCATTTTAACCTTGTTGGTTCACATCGTGTGGTATGGTTTAAAATGTGATACATTTATTAAACACACAAATATAGCACTGGCCCATTGATTCCTGTATAGGTGCCGATAGGTGCTGACCACCTCGTTGGTTGTTAATAAACTGTCCGTATGCTGAAGCAATCTCCAGACCATGGATTATTACATAACACCAACAGCACAAGGTGTAATGTTTGTGTTGGAAAGAGTAATAATCAGACCTATATCCTGGTGCGGAGGAGTCTGCAGCCTAATCACTGCTCTGCTTTGTGCTAATTACCTGAGTTAGGGGAGTAGCTGTAAAAGCAGCTGTAATCATTTGTGCGCTTTATATGAGTATTGAGTTGGTGACACTGCTTTGTGTCTAAATTTGGATTATTTTTAGATTTCATGCTGATTTTATAATAGATCACAACACAAAACGGTGTCGTGAGCCAGATGTCTCCTCATGTAACCTGCAGTTAAGTTCATTTTCTTTATTTAGCTCTCACTGCCATTTAAATGTACAAATAGATACTCTTCAGTCCTGCTAGCAGTTGAGGTGTTAATGCCTTGCCAGAGGGCACAGTGGTGGGAGTTTTTACACGGGGAAGTCCCTGAATAACATCAGAATCCACCACCACTTCTTAATTTTCAGTATAATCCCAACCTTGCCTCTGGTTTCCTGCAGAGGTGTATGTTCCTGGTCCAGAAAGTAGAAATCCTGTCCAGCTGCTGTTCCAACCAGTCCCCAAACCAGCTGAATGTAATGTGCACAGTTAGTCTGCCAGGTAAACAAGCCTGTTAGTGAAAACACCTGTTCTAAATGTACAGGTAGATCCAAAAACACGGCAGTTCTACTTTCTGGCACCTGGATTATACACCTCTGGTTTCCTGTCTGCTTGCAGCAGAGCTTCAGTGATCGATGATGTAACTGAAAGGTTGATGCAGGTCACTTGCAGAGCGTATAAGTCTCGTACATCGATATGCTTCATGTACAGACCTAAACACCAGATTCAGCCTTACGGATACTACAAATGTTGTTACTTTTGTTCCAGGCTTTATGCAAACATCCAAATTCCTTTCTAACAACACATACAGGCATCGTCCATCCCGATTAAAACTGGTGTTTTTCCCTAGAAGAGGAGCTGTGCCTGCAGCTTTTTTATGCCCTGGTGGGTAAATAGAGATTAATCTGCCCTGCCACAGGTGGATACACAGGTGGTTATTTTATCATTTCGTAAACCTAATTAAATCATCAACGTGGAAAGAAGAAAAAACTTTAAAAGCAAAGAGGAACGAGCCATTGAACTGCCTCTTAAGTGGTTTAATTTTCAATTTACCTCCTTCTCCTGCTCCCCTTTAACAAGCTAAAAAATAACACACATGCTGGAGCTCCTAGATGAGGGGTTAGGGGTTCAAGGTTGGAGGTTGGGAGAAGGGGAGGAGGGACCAGACCTCAGTTGGTCGTTTAGTAGGTTTGAGTGTGTGTTTTCAGGGGCTGGGAGGGGATTTCGGCAAGAGCTCATGTGTTAGTGTAACTGAAGCTGTCATCCAGCCCCAGGGTCACCTCCCTAAAGCATGCCGGCTGTCTCTTTTAATAGACTAAACACATATGTCTCTCCATAGCAACATATGATGAGGAAAGAGAGGGGATAGGGGGGTGTAGAGGTGAGGGCGCAGACTGACTTCATAATTGGAATGTCACAATCTCCTAATGGTTAATGGAAATTGACAATAACATGAGACAGTGCCATTTGGCGACATGTCACTCATTGCATTGCAGAAGCTGGTGTCACTCTCAGGCTCCGTGTCGGTGAACGCATTACAAACAACAGTTAGTGACTGAAACCAAGAAAACCCGCCTCCACCAGATAAAGCTTGCACAATGACACAATTTGTGGAAAAGTTTTATCTAGTTTTTCCTGATACAGGACGGTAGTTAATGGAACTGAAGTCGTGGTTTTAGGTGTCAGGTATATGTGGGAACAATCACACATGGTGGCTTTACCTGTGAAGATGACATAACAGGGGAGTCTGGGTAATAGTGATACTACATTTATAAATAGTTTAACAATAAAAAAAACTATTATGCATATATTTAAATTTGTTTAATGTAGAAAGAGGCTGATTTTTGCTTTGCATTGTATGAATGAATGACATGAAGACAAAGCCTAAAAAGAAAATGTCAGATTAACTGAGTTAAACCTTCATGTTGCATGAAAACATGGTTTAATGAGTTTTCATAACTCATTACGCAATCTCCCAAACCACTCTACATTTCTCTACATAAATGTTCACCTGAGGTGTCCAGTTCCAGTCCCCGAGGTGCTACGGTTGTGCAGGATTAGATGTTTCCCTACTCCAACACACCTGATTCAAATAAAATGGCTTTCCTGCTGGAAAGATCCTGGACCTGGATGACTGCAGCCCCTTAGCCGCTGACTTTGAACCTACAGCATCTATCTGAGCATGCATCCTTTTATTTGGGAACTGTAAGCTGGTCTTTGTGAAGGCAGTTATTATCCTCTTTCATTTGATCGATTTAGATTTAAGAGTTTTTTTCTGCTTTCATTTCATTTTCATTGAAATGTTTATTTTTCCATCCATCCATCCATTTTCTACCGCTTGATCCCTGAGCGGTGCCTGTGGCTGGAGCCAATCCCAGCTGTCAACGGGTGAGAGGCGTGGTACATCCTGGACAGGTCGCCAGTCCATCCAGGGCCACACAGATAGACAGACAACCATGCACACACACACTCACTCCTATGGACAATTTAGAGTCTCCAATCAGCCTATCCCC
>JBAMHV010000025.1:3383148-3397628 GCA_037177535.1 Pseudomugil gertrudae
CACCCCTCCCTCCCCCCCCCCCCCCCCCCCCCCCTCCCCCCCCCCCCCCCCCCCCCCCCCCCCCCCCTTTCTCCCCTCCTCCTACCCAGGTTTACCTCCTTGAATTTCTGCCATATAAGGTCAGCCTCACTTTGGGCTTCTTGTGTGGTTCAGGTAAGCTGTGAGAGAGAAGGAGCAGCGAAGAGGAGAAAAAAATGGACCGAGAGGGAGGAAGGTGATCCTGGTGTGACCCCAGAAGCTGCTGCTGTCTCTGCAGCTCTGAAGCTGCAGTGCAAACACGCTGCCTTCAAACAGGTGGATCATAATTAACACATGAGACTTTCTTTCTTTTTTTTTAAACATTACAAGTAACAAAGGTTAAAAGGTGCTTTGATTTCCAACCACAGTTGTTGCTTTTGCTATTAACTTGCTACACATTCGATAATAAATGCAGGGGAAATATATAAATACATATAAATGTGCTGTACACTAACAGATTAATCATATTATGAACTAATTTCAATGTTAAAGCAACATTTGAAACACTTCCAGGAAGCAGGATTTTGATTATAGTTTCAGAAACGCATTACAAGAAATTAAATATTTATTTCTACAAGAAAATGTATTTTTAAGAATCAAACAGGACATGGTTTTTTATCTTTAGAGGTCGGGAGGCTGAGCTCTGAGTCAGTTTAGTTATGTGTGAGTAAAAGAGAGCATGATTAGGTGTGTGTTTAGTGATCAGCTTCGTGAGGTTAAGAGGGAAAAACGTTTATAAAACACTTTTGCTGTTATACATGAAATAAAGTTTTATATATTTGATGCATTACGGATCACAGAGGGGTAAATTTGAGATGAAATCCACCGACCTCAGTGGCTTTAAGTGCAGACACAAAGCAGAGGAAGACAAATAAAATGATAAATGGGAATAAGTTTGTTCATTTTTCAGTGTGTTCAGGTCAGTTTTCTGTCATCAGCATCAAGATGAGAACGATGGTTTGCTAATACTTTCTAAAATACTTACTAAAACAATGTTTAATAATATTCTCATAAAGGTTTTTAATAAGTACCCAGCAGGTTATGATCAGTTAATTTAAGCTCATTTAAAATTGTGATCATTAAAATGCAAAATGTCATTATATTTATCAGATCTGTTTGGCACAATAACATTTTTTTTTATTTACACAGAAATTCCTTCCCCATCTTAGCTTTTCTCTTCCTTCCACAGCATTATCCCGCTCCATCACGTCTACCTATTCACAAGCCGCATGTTTACTCCAGAGGATGCTCTTTCCCGAAACGTCGTGGAATTTAAGGCCATTCAGGATAAAAAAACTGGGTGAAAAGTGCGTTAAGTTTGCAGGAGATACGGCAGCGGAGCATCGCCACGGTAACCTGAGAGAAGCTTTCTGCCGGAGCTGGACCGACGCCCATCTCTTTATCAGCACCGCGGCAAAAGAAAAACACATAAAATATGTTTACACCGACCTGATAAGATCCAGAACTCCACACACACTCAGTAATAACACACTGTACGAGTGCGCCATCACTCTCACACTAAAATTAGGCTTCAGCTGGATTGTCCCCGCAGTTTGAGATTATCTGTCAAACATAGTTTGAATGAAGATCTTGGATGTTATCTTTAAACTTGTTACTAAATCTGCTTGCTCTACTTTGTTTCAAACTGAATTATTTCTCTTTCTAAAGGCTACTGCCGCTCAAACACACATCTCTTTATTTTTTATATACATATTTGCTTATCAGATGCAGCGTGAATATCGATTTCTCGGATACAAGGTGATAAGGTCTTTACGAGGCTATGAGCGCTGCTGAATATTTCATCCACTGTGGATTATAATGAGTGATTAAGCTCAGTGAGAGCCGTATCACCAGAGACATCCCTTTTAATAATTCACAGGCAAAATTCTATTGATAAACACGCTTAATGTGATTCTGTAACGAGCCATAAGCCGCTCGCTGGACGTCGACGTGACATTCTGATTTAATGCACAACAAAAAAAGAGCCGAGCCTGTGATGGGATGGTTAATCTGCACCGGTGAGATCCCGGTAAACACTGCTGTGTGGAAGGAACAGACTTTAAGGAGCCTGAAAAGGAGCCTGATGACAAGGCAAGTGATCTGGGTCGATTGCAGGCGACCACAAGCAGATCGGCTGTAACCTAAAACACAGAAGACACCAGAACAATCTCATGTAAGACACACACATTCATAGAAACTTTAGCTGCTTCTCACTTACTACAGTAGCTGATAACATGCATGTCTGCTGTGACTAAGCATACGAGTGAAGAGGCGGCCACGAGGGCGCTTTGTTTTCTATGAATTCTCCCGATTTAAGGACTTTTTGCATCATACTTTCATACTGAGAATCAGATTTGCAGGAATTTGCTACTTTTTTTTTATTACTCACTCGGGTTAAAAGGTACAGTCATGCAGCAGAAACAGAAGATTTAAAAAATAAGATGATTTTCTGCTTTGTTCCACAAACCACTAATTGATTGTGCTTGATTTAACATTTCTGACTCTTCTAAAGAAGCACGTTGGAGTTTAAGCTCTCTGAATACACTCCTCGTGCAGATATCTCCCTCCAGACTTGTATATAACAGCCTAAATAAAACAGAGCTGCGAGAGTTTCTTGCTCTAAATCAAGCGGAGGCTCGTATAAGCTGGGTTTGTCATATTTACAGCTGCTTTGAAAAATGGCTGCAGACGTTCAATGGAGGGCAGCACAATGCCGCCACAAGGTCCTCTAAGACGAGCATGATTACTGCTGATCTTTTGCCCTTTCATGCTGCCTTTTTTCTTCTTTATGACACACTTTCAGCCGTACAGCACCGGCTGTAAAACCCAGGGCAAAATAATAAAGAGATCAAGACCTTATCACATAAGTTTAGATGAGAAATTTCCCCCAACATTATATATTTTTATATATTCTGGACTTCTTTATTATTCAGCACAGGCTGTGTGAAGTGCATGGTTGTGGAAATGGGAATAATCTCATGCAGCAGATTAAGTGGATTAATTAGGGTTTTATTCATCAGGGTGAATTGGTACCTAAAGAGCTTCCCCCCCTGCAATGACAAGGATTTTTCGCCCTTAATTATCACGGCTGTGGAATGCAGCCCTGCATGTGAAGCGCGTGGAATAAAGAAGGCGTATCACCCTGCAGTTGCACTGCAGAAACATACAATCTCTTTGCCCTCCTCCAGTGGCTCTCATTTATTTATTTCTGCTGCAAAGCTTGAATTTAAAAGGAAGTCTTTTTCCTGTTGTGTCGTGCAGAATTCAGCCTCTCCCCCTGCATGATGTTGCATTAGACCGCAAACTACTATCTCACGTATCTTGCACAGAGCCCCCCAATCAGGCCCACCTCTTATCTTCTTATCATTTTCCGCTTACTGAGCCTTCTCACACTCTCTCACTCTCCCAATAACCAATAAATATCAAACTAAACCACACATCATACTGTATTTGCAACCACTTGTTCGTGCAGTTGGCATGAGAAAAAACAAAAGTAAGTTCAAGGTAGATGAAAATCAGCTTTTTCACTCGGTAGTGATGCGAAAAAGTTCACATGTTACGTCTAATTTATTTTTCATGAAGGGAAATTTAATTTTTACAAGATTGATGTTTAAATGCTTTAGCTGTAAGACGTCTATGCAGTTTGTGGTTAGCTTTAGCTAAACTGACTACGCATTTAGTGTTAATATAATCATTTTTAAATGTTTAAAGGTGTATTTCCAAATAAATTGAGATTAGTGAGAGCACCAGGAAAGCTGAGCTGATGTGAGAAATAAAAGAGGTCGAGTTATGACTATGAATTAGAAAAAAGGTTTATTTGACTCTAACGTATAAGGCAGGAGTGTTTGTCCTCTTTCTTTTTTTAAATAAAGTGTTTTTAAAGCCCATTCAGGGCCGGACAAGAGCTTCTCTCAGAGACTAAACTTGGACTTTCTCAAGTTCCAGCTTCTGGAGCACAAAGCGGCCGGGGAGGAGTCGAGCATCCCCCGAACGGACAGATAACAAAGTTGGGGTAAGGATCAGGGAAAGAGGTGGAGAGCTCTAAGGAAGGGGGGATAGATGGGCAGCAAGGCGGTGGGGGAGGAAGGGCTGAAGAAGGGTGGGCATTCACCGACCAGGTCAGACGTAATGCTTGACTGGCGAAATGTCAGATAAACATCTTCGGTCTTTAGTCTCCCTTCAGCTGACTGACAGGCCGTTCTGTAAGAGGAGGTATGTGTGTGTGTGTGTGTGTGTGTGTGTGGTCCATAGCTTTGGGTAACAGTAAGAGCAGTAATGTGTATAAATGCCGGTGTCAGGTGAAAACATCCCATTGGAGCCGAAACCTCATTTTATTAAAGAGGTTTTCGCACATTTTGCATGAAAGGATTTTAATGATGTCTCACAAGCAACCGCAACATGTGTAATAAATGTCTCTGATAGCAACAAGTATCAGAGAAGCAACCAGAAAGGGAGCGGCGGGGTGAAGAGGAGCCCTTTTCAGTAGAGTAAAAGCTGTTTGTATGATACCTAAAAAGTAGAAACACGTAGTTTACTGAAAGACATGAAAACAAATGTGTGGTGTGGCTTACGGGACACTGAAAAGTGTTGCCCTGTGATGTGAAACGTCGCTGCAAACGACGACTTCAAAGAGCTTTTAATCTCTCGTATCACCTCTGCTGCGTACGGCGCCCTCCGAGCTTCATCAGCGCTCTTTGTTTTGTTTGGATTCCTCCGAGGGGGTGCCATCTTGACCCAGAAATTCAAAGTTTTTCTTCAACCCTTCGAATGACGCTGCTTAATTTTCTCAAAACCCGGACAAATGGCAATAAAAAAACTGGAAAAACAAATTCACTACAAAAAAAACTACATTTTACACAAAGTTAGCAAATCATAAACGATAGGACTTAAATAAAATGAGACATTTATAATGTTAGAAACAGTTTACAAAGTAAATACATTTATTTTTGCAGTCAAATTTAAACTAATTAAATGGAAATGAAATAAGTATAACTTCTGTGACTCTAAATTTATTTTCTATTGTTTTAATCCAGTTTTATTAAATGGGAAATGCTTTATTCTTTCAGTCAAACGTGCATTTTAACCCACTAAAGGACCCTTTCCTGCTGTAATTAGGTGTAACATGAATGTCAGTGACTTCCTCTATGTTCTTCATCACGTTCTCTCTCTGCTAAAAGTAGGTCACCAGGGATTTCCTGCCCTTATACATGTTCTTTCCAGCCAACACCTGGCCTTTGTAACGCTGCTTCAGCGCGTGGAAAGAGTGAGTGTGCTTGTGTACATAAAACATACGGGATAACAAGTTAAAAGTGCTGCTTTTTTTATCGCGGCGCAGTGAAATTTAAGACAGTCATCGACCTCTGCCGAGCAGCTGGGACTTTGAGCTGTCACAGAAACACTCCTGAAGATTTAGCTGCGGCTTCGGGCTGGGATTTCTAAAACAGTGCAAAAAAAACCAAGAAGGGCATATTTATTCCTCTAATTTTTCTAATTTAAAGTTTACTTGAGAGATGCATTATAAAAACAAAAGCTCCCCCCTCACTTTTTTTTTCTCAGATTGAATTATTAACAACCCGAGGCTTACCTTTGCATTTCTAATTACAACGACGCAGAAAGATGGCGCACCAGCTCTGCAGGCATCCAGTTAGTGTCATTCTGAAGGAGAAAGACTCCCAGGGAGGCAAATTCAAAAAGTAGGTTACAGAAAATGCTTCAGCTTTGAACAAGTCCAACTAAGTGATCACCTCTGGCCTGAAAATCTGATTCATCCGTGCACTTATTCAGATGCACGTTGCCGGTGGAAAACAAAAACAACTACAATCATGAAAGGGGGGAAAAAAGGAGTTTGACTACACAAGACGGGGACAAAAGAAGCAAAGTAATGTGAGTTAGGAAGCTTTTGATTGACTTTTTGATGAGTAACTTACACATAGGTTTACTATCCACTTGCTCACCCATAGTGGGTATGCATGTGATCAAAAGAGTGTGGTTGAGGGGGAGGGGACGGGGTTTTGCGGCAAGCTAGGCAGATAATTCATCGCATGTCGATGTGGGATCACAGAAAGCTTCTTAGAACACATGAAGGGGAATGCTCACCTTTGCATCTACATTTTCCTCTTCCTCTGCTGCTTTCTCTCCCTCCTTCGCACACACCTGCACAGCGCTCGGGCCTGGCGCTATTTATTCAAACCCGTAGTCATACTGAGAGGACGATGCAGTGAGATTCGTAGAACGTGCTCCTCCTTCTGTTTCTCACTCTCATCTCTAAATGATTAATTTTTCCGTTTCAGGGGCACCGCTGTCGGTTCAAAAGCCTCTCTAAGAATTATAAAGCTGCTAATACGGAGAAAAATTCAAAAAGGGGCAGCTTGATTAAGAGCAAGTTGTTTTGGTAATTGAGATGTGGTGGTGGTGGTGGTGGGGGGGGGAGCATGCAACCTGTGATGCATTCACACACGCAAACACAGTGACCCTCGTAGATGAGCTGCAGCTCTTTTTCACCCTGTCTGGAGGGTAAAGATGATGTTGCAGAGGCCCTACAGGAAGTGAGTGGACAGTGTGGTTTTATTCGCCTCTCCCTCTCTGTTCTTCAGTGTTCAGTCCTCCTCCCTCCCCCCCACAAACCCACGTCATGTGAAAAACATGCGCTGCCGTGGCCACATGTGCATATCTGCAGGCTTTCACACTTACATGCAAATGAAGGAAAAAAAAACACATGTTCATGCAAGCATTTCTAAAACATGTATTATGTCTAGGAACGCCTAAAAAGACGTAGATTACACATCCTGCTAATTCAGAACTATTTTAAAAAAAATCTATTGCATATAAAATATAGATGTAATCATATGGTTGCTAGGTGGAAGCTCCACATCCTCTTACACTTAATAAACATGAAACCAGTACAATTTATCTACATATAATTACTAATTCAACCATTAAAAATAAAGATTTTAACTTCACAAGCAAATTTTGACATCAAGTGCCATGATTTGGTTTATACTTTAAGCACTATATATACATCTATATATACATATATATCATCAAACAGGAAGACCACTGTACACACCATAATGCACACACATACATAACTCATACGTTTAAGCTTTTTTGTTTTTTTTTGCTTTACTTACCAAAATGCAACCTTCTCGGAGTCGTGCACAGGCCTGCAGAACTCATCAAACTTTTCTCTGCAACCTTTTAAACGTGCCACTCATGTACTTCATTCCAGGCCCGATCTGTACCAGTGTGGTGGCCGTTTTTTACTTGCTGTGGTTTTGCTACATAGAAAAGCAACCGTGCTGCGAACACACATGACTGATACAAAGTGAGCAGCGTCTAAATTGTAACGGGGAGACTGCAGCGTATACGTCGCGCTCTCTGTCAGGGAGCGTTTGCGTTTAGTGCCAAGTAATGTAAATGTAAGGGACAAAAAAATAGTGTGTAAAACATATGCAGATGCAGGACTATGCTATTGACTGCCCCCACTTTGTTTTGCTGCATGCACATACTGAATATTTTTGCAGATTTAGATGCTAAAGGAAGAGTTCTGTGGCCTGTTTCACATCTAACCATTAAATTTAACCATTAAGAGCTAAAAGTGAAGGAAATGTGCATCTCTTACAGAGGTTAGACCTTTTTGTTCATCACAGCCAAATAAAACACAGATGCATTGTGAGCATCATCGCAGATAATTAGCACATTCATTAAACATTTAGGCATCATCAGACCCTCCAAACAAAATTCCTGAACATGTAAATAAGGGTTAGCTTACTTTCTTTTACAATCTGTTTCATATTTACATGTGTGTAACCATTACTTTTGTGCATAAGCCAGTAAAACTGAGCATGCACCAAATTCAGGAAGTACCTGAAATGTTGCTTGCAGTTACTGCAACATGTCTAGAAGTGTGTTTAGTACCTCTAAATGTGATGATCCCCCCTGATTGCAGGGATTAAATGCTTCTCTTGTGCAAACAATACCTGCTTTCTCATGAAAACAATTTTTATACACAAAGAAATTAGGAGACGAGCACTTTGTGAGGAAAAACGAAAGGTCAAACGTACTTATTCACCCCATTAACGAAGCGTTCATTCTCTCCGTTCTCGTATCCTCCCCATCGTTCTGCCTCTCAATTTCAAATCAGGAGTTTAACCTCCGAGCAAATTCTGCTCACGCTACGGCGGCGGACCTGGCCACGCACCATGGGAGAATTACCTCCCATAATTATACCGCAATTATGATGGAGATAAAATCAGCATTATTCTGGAAAAAAAAGAGGGAGAAGTTTAAATGAGGGGTGGGAGGGAGGGATGGAGGGGATGGAAGGAGTTGGAGCTTTAGTGTCTCTAAGGGGATTGGTGACAGTCCTGTGAAACAAAGAGAGGCAAATGGACAGAAAACCTTTCTAATTAAGCATATAGAAAAGATGGTTTCTCTGCTAATTACAAAATTGTAAAAGATTCTTAACGGAGTTGAGAGTAATTCTCGTTTTACAGGTCCGAACAGTAAAACTCAAGGAAAAACTTTTTCAAAGAGTGTTTTTTTCTTTCTCAATCAAACAAATCTACATTAAACAAACTCAGAATATAATCAGATTGTCTTGACACTGACTAACGTAACACTGTGTTCTCTCTGATGCCCACTAGGGGCTCTAAGAGGACTCTCCTAACCGACTAACTTCTGGCTGTAGCATGCAGGGCCTGTAACAAATAAACTCTCCCTTCACATCTCTTCCAACCACCTACCCGAAACAGACATGCAAAACTCTCGGATCTTTCGAGGCTCCACGTTCCAAGCTAGTCATCTTCAGTGACGTGTGTGTGTGCAGTTCTAACTCTGGAGCTGGATCGCAGCAGACAGGACATCTGCTCTTCATATCCGCCTGGTGTGCTGCACAAAGTGGACTCTCTCAGCTCCAGCCACGGGCCCAGCGGCTGCACGGCGGGCACTATTCCTTCTCCAAACACAATTCGGAAAGAGGACTTGTTTATCCAACCGTTCGAGGCTTGGATCGGAGGCAGATAATGTCTGGATTGGTTTGAGTCTCCTTTCCATATAGCTGCACACATCTGTGTCTGAGCTTTCCAGTAAGGGAAGAAAAAAAAAGGCAACTAAGCTGTTTAAGCTGAGCTGGTGCACGATATACAAACACATGAAGGAAGAGGACTGCACAAACATAAATACACACAGCAGTGTGTGCAGTGCCAAGCACTTAAGGAAAATGTTGCTGGTTTGGAAAAGCATCAAACTTTATGAGGAAACTTCACGTTTGATGATGCATTTTGTTTCTGAAAGGGAAAATCTTTAACCTGTTACCCTTGTAAGGTCAAGGTTTGAAAAAAAGAAACATTTAAAAGCAGCAAAAATGATTTATAACCTGTATATTTCAGATATGGAAGGGCTGCAGAGTATCTCCCAGCAATGCCATTACTTATTTTTGAAAGCCCACCTGATTGCAGTTGGACAGACTCCCCTAAAAAAAAAGGAAGAAGAAGAAGGAAAACACATAAAATAGCTCAATAAAGCACCTTGAGCTACGATTGGGATCTCACTCATATTCCCTCGTCACAAAGATGAATGCATTTACACGGGAAGGATGAGAAGGAGGCCTGGTTTTAATAAATTCGGCATCATGCTTCTGCCACTGCGCTCACACGTCTGTGACAACTGCATTTATTTAAAGACGGCTTGATAAATTCATTTGTTTTTCCATCATTATCTGTAGAAATGCATGTGCAGCTGTAAAATGTTCACTATTCATTTTAGGACATAGGGAAATGTAGTTTTTTTGATCACTAAAAGGGCAGCTTTCATAGATCTGTGGGTTATGCTGTGTTTTTCGGGGACTTTTTCGTCCTCATAAACAGCCGATAAGGGAAAACTGCTAACGAGACACAGGAATCAGATAATCGGCCTGAGGTCGCGCACATGCATGCAAATGCATCTTAACATCTCTGACGACTTCGCTGAAGACACGTAGAGAAGCGGCTAACCTTGCAGCAACGAAAAAACAAGCCAACCATTCATAACGGCGGTATCTGCTGCAATCT
The DNA here is from genome assembly GCA_037177535.1 of Pseudomugil gertrudae. NCBI lineage: Eukaryota > Metazoa > Chordata > Actinopteri > Atheriniformes > Pseudomugilidae > Pseudomugil > Pseudomugil gertrudae. Next base: position 3,393,216 of record JBAMHV010000025.1, read on the forward strand.
GCACACATTTCGGGCTGGCCTGCAATATCCTTCAGAGGACAAAGTGTATGAAATGAATCAATAAACTCAAAAGCCCCTGAAATCTCAAATCCATTAGGGCCAAGACGAAGCACATATTACTTCAAAATGGAGTTGCATTAAGTGTCAGATGTCCGCGATAAGACTGCCTTCATTTGGGTTTCGCTGTTTTTTTTCTCCCTGATGGGACACATGAGTGGTGTCTCCTTATCACTCATGCCATAAAGTGCTATCTGTGTCTCTTATCGCCTGTCTCTGCACGAAAGAGGAAAAGAGAGTAAGACTACGATAGAGAGGGAGAGAATGAAGGACAGAAAGCCACGGATGATAAAAATCGCTGTTCCTGCTGCTGTGGCCACATGCTCGTACACCTGTATGAGTGGACACGGACGCCGTCTCGCTACCTTAACACGCACGTATCAAACAAGGCCACAGGTCTGACATGCTCTTATCTCCTGCAGCCTCTCCCCGTGAACAAATGCGCCGCCTCGACATAGGAAACCAAACTGTTGCAGAGAATCTGGAGGCTCTTTTTTTTTATCCCTCCCTCGGCTCGCTGAGGGCCCGCTATCTTCTCTGATGAGCTCAAACTTTGCAGCTTTAACTTTGATCTAATTCTGGTTGCGACGTGAAAATTAAACCCCCTTTTTTTCCTTCTCCACCGCATCATCACTTTGGACGAGAAGAACGAAGCGATTCGGAGAAGAAAAAAACCCAACCCACGCTCCGGAGAGTGTTACGGCTTGCAGATTGTGTACGATACGGCGCGTTGACCCCCGCTCGATTTAACGTCGCGATACATTCGCCTGGATTTCTCCACTATGCAAAACGCAACCTTAATCTCACAGCCTTTAACCTTGCCATCCCCACTCCCCTCTATCTCCCTGCGTTTGTTTATCCAGCACTCTCTCCGCCGCCTCTGATGAGCGTTTTATCTTGCGGCCCACCTTTTCACACCGCCGTGCTCACAATCACGAGTATCACCCGTAATTATCTCGCCGTATTCCCCCTCCTCGCCCTATCGCCGGCATTCATCTCGGCGCTGGAATTATATGCGTTTCAGCTGGGTGCCGTTGCACTCCCACTGCCCCCAAAGGAGAGGAGGGGTTTGGAGACTTGGGGGAAGGAAGAGCGAGCAGGGCCAGGTAGGGTAAAGACAAATCTAGTGTGTCACAAGTTTCTTTCCTGACCTGCATCACCATAGAGCCTCATCTCAGGTGTAATTACTTTGTCTCACAGCATTCGTTTATCTCCCATCGACTTTGCATCTGTCCCTTTTCATACTGCTGCATGATACAGTTTTGCTTTCCGTCAAAGTCTCCTCGACCTTCCTCCTTTCCGGCATTGTATCAATAAGAAAACCAATTAATGACTTATCCTTCCATCTCAATGTCAAGGCTTTTTCTGAGGTGTACTATTATGTCTGCTTTTCTGACACGCTGTTAATTAACTCCACGCTTCTCCACTGGAGCCACTCGCCCGACCACGCCGCCATTCAGGGCTTCATAATGGCTCCACGACGGCGCGACGTGAGCGGCAGAGCTCTCGCACGCAGAACCTTAAACTTCTGAGAGCAACAGAACGCAGAGAAGGATGGCGGGATGGCAAAGGGAGGATGTGAAAGGATTTAATGAACAAGATGTGTGAAGGAGAATTGAATGGAGAGGCCAGATAAGCTTGTGTGGAGAGCGTGGAGCATCCTCCACTTCAGGTGAAGTCGTAGCATTAGAGCCCTAACACGGGCTCAGTTTGCTTTTCCTTGATCACATTCATATTTAAATTTTGGAAGTGAAATGTCAGAGATGACAGACGTATCACGTTTAGCCTGCTTTTTAAGCCCTTTTCACAGTTGGGTTTTAAAGGTGGAACCCCCCCCTCTATAGGGCAGGCGCTGGAGTGAAATTTATACCGGATATTTACACGTCGTCATGCCAACCCGAAAAGGCCTCGACTCTGGTTAAGGTTGACATTTACTCGCTTAATGATTTGAACTGTTTTATGACTTGGACAAAGAAACCTGCAGCTTAAATGCTCTCCATGCAAACAAAACAAAACCTGTGGCCACGTCGAGTCTGGGATGCCGAACACGATGTCTATCTGTTCGGCTTGTCCACATTTTCATTTTTATTTTAATTAGAATTTGGCAGCGTATTGTCCAAGGGGATGACTATTAGGAAATGTATTCTCATATCCTAATACATAAAATTACAGCAGCGTTGTGTGTGCGGTGCTTTTAAACTTTCTGGTAATAAATTATATATTCTAACAGCCAGCGAGGAACCAGTCATATCTTCTTTTAATTTTCTAAATGCAATTCATTGCTCCGAACTCGGATTCAAAACACTAATTAATTTGTATTTGATAATTTGCCCACTTTCACGGCATGACATGAGTGCATTTCTTTTCCCTTTTTAAACTTTGCACTGCATGCACAAGTTTAATTAAGTGAGAACTCTTCACATTATCAACATCATAAATTGTACATTTTTTGGTAGAAACTACAGTTCTGCAAGGGGCTTTTCTGTTCTTCGTCTCCACACCCCCAGTCCCCCTGCATGAAAGGAATTGAGAGGAAGGATTGCTGGAGGAAGTGTACATTTCAAGTTAATTTTGCATTGACCTTGTAAAAGAGATTTTGTAAGAGCGTGGATGAGTTAAAGAGTAATGGTGGAAAAAAGGAGTTAATGCATCTCGCTAACGGACCGTCAGCTGCTCCTCCTCTCAGCTTCCGTACAGACGCCGTACACACACGTCCTTTATGGACCCAAAGCCAACCTACATTTGCACTAAATTGTACTTTAAAGAAGATTAATGAGATTTTGGTTTCAGGGAGCTGAATTTTGAGCTCATCTGCTCCTGGGCTACTGGAAAGAATTGTCTTAATTTGAAATTTCCTGACCATGAACAGTAATAAAGTTTTAACTTCCTTCCTTTATTAACACCGAGAGCTTGGAACTTTGTCAGGCGTACCTGTGTGAACCGTGTGGGAGGACACAATGTGCCAGCTTACTGGGTGTTTTTGACTCAAAACCCACAACCAAAGTAATAATTACACTTTCAGATCGGTTTTACTTTCTGCTCTGTTATATAATTTCACTCAGGGAGATGCAAGCTGTAGTTGTGATGTAAGCCAGTAGCATCTTAATGCGGATGGCACCAAAACCAGTGAGTCATTTTTACTTTGTGGATCTAAACTGGTTCACACATTATGCAATCAGCATAACTTTGTAATGTGGGAAAGTGCAATTAGCTCATTCAGTCCACAAAGTAACTCAAAACAAGTCAATAACAAACACATATATGAGTCTTGCCTGGTGATTTTAATGTTTAACTGGTTTTATTTGGGTCTTGTTATTTGTATTTTTAAAAGTAAACCAAGCAAAGCCCTTCTTTTAGAGCAAAAAAACACAAGGCTGACAAGAAATGTTTCATTGGTTTAGAAAGAGCATCACCTGGTTGTGAAAAATATTAGTATCCTCAACCGTAAAATGTTTAATTTACTTTATTTTTCTAATTAAATGCTTTTCTAATGTGTCCTTTATCTGTAGCGTGATGTCGGAGTGACATGAGAGGCAAACCATTCATCATCCTTTTGAAAATGTTCATTCCTGGGTTTCATTTCATCATCTCCGTTTTGTAATCCAAGAGCTGAAGTTGGAAAAACATCTTGAAAATCCATTTTTAGGTTTTAAATATCTTAGATAAGAGGATCACTTTGGAATACTACTCCTCTTTTGGAAAGTAAGGTGTGAAAAAGTAAGAAACTACCTGAGGCTACACGGTGCAAGCGCAGTTTGCCAACAATCACTTTTCATCTTCATAAAAGGTTGGATTTGATTTCTAAGCGTTGGCTCGCATGTGTCTGGGACAATAAAAGAATGTCTAAGCTAACACAAGCTTACACATGCTCTTTGTCTCTACCTGGCAATCAGTCATTCAGTCAGTCAGTCAGTGTGTGGATAAGGATCTGGATGAGCTCAGGTGATTACACTCTTTAGGCCAATGCTAATTGCGAGGTCTTTGCTCTAAGTACTGTAAAGGTATTAATTAAAGCAGACCATTAATCAAGGACTTTGACAGCCAAATGGTGAGGAAGACAGATTTGCTCAGAGTAAGTAAAGCTTCCTCATTGGGTGGGGAGAAAGAGGTCAGAGTGATCCAAAAACCTCTAATGTGACTTTCAGAGGAAGAAGAGTTACTTGGACTTACTTAATATCAGAGGAACCTAGTTGTGTGTCTGTCTGTGTCATCCACAACAACAGTGAACCAAAGTTAAGACTGAAAAACGCTTTTCCACTACTACCTACTCCGCCCTCCGACAACTTCTCTTGATCTGTTTCACGAGTCTATTTCCCACTAATAACCATAATCCGAGCCCCAGGTAAAAAGTTACCA
>JBAMHV010000025.1:3403385-3414070 GCA_037177535.1 Pseudomugil gertrudae
GAGGTTGTTCTCAGAACACCAAGCAGCCAGCTTCAGGATCTCCTCCCTGTAGGCAGCCTCATCACCCCTGGAGATGAATCCAACCACTGTTGTGTCATCAGTGAATTTAACGATGATGTTGTTGTTTTGGGCCGGCCTGCAGTCGTGGATGTAGAGGCAGTACAGAGGGGGCTCAGCACACAGCCCTGTGAGGAGCCGATGCTCAGCATTAATATTGAGTCATTAAAAGTGATTCCACTCCTCTTCTGTTTTGTTTGAATCCACTTTTCCCGCTTGTTTGGGTCAATAACCTCCCGATGATGTGTTTTAAGCTTCATGGAAAGCAAGAACTATCATTTTGTTCTCACGGTTCTCGATACATTAGTATTGTGATTGGCTGGACGTTTGAGATGGGCGTGGTTAACACAGAAATGAACCACATAGGTGCCGCTTCTGCATCTTTACTGATGCGAGGTGGAACGGACAGAACAGCTGTTTATGATCGGATCTAAAAGGGACGGACACACAACCCGCCCCATGGTGGACGAATGATCTGATTCATTATAAAATAACAGGGTCAGTTCATTGCACATACAAGCATAGAGACCCCGCACCTGCAGTGATCAATGCCCTGGTAGTGATGGAGCTTCTTGTGGAGGATGATCGGAGTATTTAGATCATTTTCTTGCATTAATAGCTTGGTGTTCTTTAACACATTAATCGAGTTAAGTAAACATCAAGCTGATGCAGGGTGGTGGGCAGTGCCTGGTCAGGCTGAGGGAGTTTGTGGGAGATGCTTTGCCTTTATTACTCAGTAGAGGAATATTTTCAATCTAACTAAACTCTGTAGATGTTTTAAGGCTTATAACACTAGAATAGTTAAAATATAAAATATTAATGTCTGTGGAAAGGTTGTGTTAGGCTTGATTTGCTCTCACAACATTAGGTGTATTGTTGTAACTGTAATAAATTCCAGGTTGTTCTCCGTTTTTTATTGGTTAAACCGTTTATGATCATTTGCCGTTCAGACCAAATCCACTGTGCAACATTTACCTTTGCGTAAGGAGCATATTTGCTTCAAACAGCCAGCAGTAGGGAAAGAAAAATCCACAGTATTAATTACAAGCTGATTAGAAGCTTCTTTTGCAGGAGGCTGTATCATTTAATTGAGGGGAAAATAATGATCACAATTCCAGCAACTACTAATTAGAAAAGCGGCTCAAATCTTATCAGGACCGCTTGATGCATGTGGAGCACATATCTCTTTTACTCGTAGACAAATGCACAAATAAGAAAACCTTTTCAGCTGAGTGTATTCTTTGTACATGCATGTTTTAGGATGCACACTCGTGCAGGCGTCCTTCTCTGAGACAGAGTGCCAGTTTTAAGCACATCAAGTCAACTGCGGATTATGTTTGTAGATATTAAGAATCAGCGGTGCGCTTTCTCAAAAGAGACGCAGACAATTACAGATCTGATAACCCCGGAGTTGTATCAGGAGGATGTTTACACTATCAGACATGACTGAAACAACAGCACAAATAAGAACAGAGAAGATTCTCATCTCAACTTTCTTTACTAGCTGCTTATCACAAACCCCTAAAAATCACAGTGTCAAACAGAGCTTGGAACACAACCAGAAAAGCTAAGTCACACACTCCGGCAGCCTCGTGCAAAAACAAACCACCATTACATCAATTTTTTGAGCCTGTGTCTGTATTTATTGGCAGCTGCTGGGAGTGTTTTGTAATACTTAAGAGGATATTTCCACACAGATAAACAAGAGCTCGTGGAAACCTTTCCAAAAAACAAACCTGTAATGTTTCTGTTAAATTGGCAAATAATAGCTGCATGGTTTATTTGTGTGTGTGTGTTTGCATCCTCAGGGGAAGAATTACATACAGTATATGACTCAAGCATTGAAGGACGCGTTATCTTCCCGCAGGTTATCGCAGCAGTTTCACAACATCCCAGTTTTGATTCTTATTCAACAAGAGTAGAGAGGGAGGAGTAAAAAAAACTGCTTTTTCTCTTTCGTGCTCGTGGAATTTATACATGCAGCACTATGATTAATAGGCAGCTTTGTCATTGTTTTATTAATAGGAAAACTGCTGATTTATGGGCCACGTCTAGACACAGTAACTGCTTTCTCTTCTCTGCCAGCACATCAACTAATCGACTTAAATATGAGTTTGTGCACCTTTGAAACAGACAGACGACAGTTTTGTTGTGCTTAATGGACTCGGCTGTTGTTGGGTTGCTTGTGGTGTGAAAATGAACATTGTTTATTCAGGTGGCTCTTTCTGATTCTTTATTACCACAGTCATTGCTGTTTATTAATGATAAAAGCAATAAATCAGCAACTGGAAAGCAGAACATGATAGAACTGGGCTGAAAGGAATCCGATATTTTATGTTACTCTGTTTTTAAATCCCACATTTTGGCTCAAATTGATTCAATTCAGCTTTATTTGTACAACGCCACTTCACGACGACAGCTTCACAGACATACATTTGAGCCAAATAAATCTACTTGACCCACATCTTACTGACAATCAGCCGCTCTATAAAACATTTCAATACACCAGATGCACACTTGCATCAATATAATAAGGATATCCAGTCAGGAAGTAGGTAAAAACAGCCAGTCCTTGGCTCAATCAGATTGATCCTTCACATTTCTCAGGCTTAGATTAGGCTTCTGCAGGTTTGTGAGTGTGGTGATGAGTATGTGTGTGTGGAGGGGGGGTACTGTCCATGGAAAGTGTCTGCTTTGCTGTCCCTAGCTGAGGCGTAAGCCTTTGCCGGTAGAAAACCGACCATGTTGTCGGCAGCTGTGGAGCCAAAATCACTGACGCGTTTTCTTTTTTTAGATGTGCCTCCAGTGCCTAAGAGGGGTATTAAGCAAACACACACACACATAGGTACAGTTGTGGATATGTGCAGTGCTGTTCTGTACACACACACCTACTCAAACAATGCTCCAACAAAAGGGCAGGCCTATACCTTAACACGGAGCCAAAAGGTATACCCTCGAATACCTCTTACACAGACATACATCTGTGTGTGTGGACACACACACTTCGAAGCAGCGAGCCGAGTCGCCGTGCCAGGTGGCAGGGGGAGGCTCTCGGCTCAGAACGAGCACAGAGGAGGAGGAGAGGCTCTTGGCTGGCCTTGAAAGCGAGATGCACAAACAGCAGTGGCGATGCCCAGGTTTGGATGTGGCCTGGGAAGCCCTGGAGGGGTTTCCTGAGCATGCAAGCAGGGTTGCTGGGATGGTTTGTGGGCAGCTTTTGGGCTGTGGTCAGCTCCTTTTTGTAACAGAGAAGTGTGATCCTAGACACAGCTGTCCTGTCCATAGGTCCGTAGCTGGGATGGGGACATACAGGGATGCAGTGAAGGGCTAAAACTGAACTTACACACATAGTATGTGTTGCTAGTGTGCTAGGTATTAAATAAGATGCGCCTTTACACCCCACCCCTCTAAGCTGTGTGTGTAGCATTGCAGGTTTAGGACAAATGGTATGCTAATTATCTCTAGAATAGAAATACAACACCAAGAGATAAGGTGCTGTGTTCGCACCCGGCCCGCTGAGGTGATCAGATAAGGGAGAGTTGACTGGATCCAGTAGCCAGATGGGTTGGGTACCTTCACACGGCAAAAACCACAAAAAAAGGTCAAACAATACAAATCCTACGTCAAAACAGGAGAAAAGAAGAACCTGAATGAGCAAAAAAAAAGTCTTGAAAAGCTTAAAACACAGCCACAGCTATAAAATCGCTGGTTATCTATCAGCTGTGGTATATTCCAAACCACAGGGGAGCTTCCCATCTCAGGGTATCCATTGTCCGTGTTGCCCCTGAACTCTCCAACGACCACAAACAGGATCAGGTCCCGATGGAGGGAAACTCTAAGAAAGGACAACTGTGAAGAGGAGACAGAGGAGGTGGGGTTGAGGGGGTTGGAAGGTGGAGAAAAGGAAGAAGAGACCAGGTGGAGAAGGGATGAAAAAAGAGAGAGAAGCAGAGGGAGTGAAAGATGTGAATTAACAGAGTGGCAGTGAGGCAGTCTGGTTGGGGCTGGCTCCCGTAAAGTGAGCTGTGGGGCGTGTAAAGTGAGCAGGGGGCTATTTGGGTCGTTTTCACATGGAGCCTGGCCACACTCCAGAACTGAGCGGGGAGGGAGGGAGAGGCTCCTAATGGCTAAGCCTTTCACTAGGCCACACTGCAGTGAGCCGTAATTGAAGGTAATTGTTGGGAAGAGCCGACACACACAGCTTCTCCACTGTTCCCCGGGCTGAGATGGACAAGCCTGGGATGACAGAGTGGGAGAAACGGGGGGGAAGCGAAGGTGTGGAGGGAGGGGTGTTGAGGGTGAGGACCGTGGGGAGGCCAGGTGAAGAGAAGGAGCAGGAGCAGAGAGGGAGATTGCATTACTCCACCTCCACCGTCCCCAACTGTCCTACACGGCATTTGTCTGCTCGCACAATTGTGTAATTGTGTCCTCGCTAAATGGTCTGAAGGGCGGCTGCAGGGTTGTGGATGCAGGTGGGCAGGCTCAGGTGACAGACGGACAGACTGAAAGACGAGAGACACCGAAGAGAAGAGACTGCACTGGATGCTGGGATATCACGGGCTCATGTCAGGACACCAACTTTGAAAAATCCCAACATTTCCATCTTTTTTTTTTGATGAAGACTATGCTGCACTTCAGTAAATTTGATCTTCAACACCCCCTCAACCCCCCTTACGAATACTTCAATGAATACATTTGGCTCTTTGTCGCACACACAGACATTTTTTCAAATAGATTTCATGAGTTTGTGCTGAGGCGATGGTGTTCGTGTGTGTGTGGCTCTGAGCGTTCAAGTGTGTGTGTGCGGGCAAGAGATGGAGGAAATCACCTTCCCCACTTTGCCTAGCCTCCTCGGTTGGATGGGTTTAGCTCCATGAGCGCACTGGAGCAGGAAATCCAGATTCGCAGCCTATCAGCGAAATAGCACATATATGACTCCCCAACCTAAGTCGGTCTAATCAGGCCTGCCAACCCGCTAACTCCACCACCATCATCACCAGGCGCCAGATTGACTCCTGAGCCCAAATCGCAGCTCCTGCTTTAACGCCATAAAATGATTCCTGTATTGGTTTCTCCCCCTTAAACCTGGTGGAGCTAATGCAATGTAATGTAAAAATTAGAAGCATAGTGTGACTCTGCTGCATGTCAGCAAGTACAGATTTGACTGGACGAAGCAGGGCAGAGGGAGGCGCGGCTGACTGGACTTATTGAAGAATGACGGGGGGTAAAAAAAGAGAAAAATCAACCCAATTACCGAGGCAGAGCTACTGTTCTGCAGCCTCTTGCAAAGGCAGCTGATGAATGTGAAGTGTTGTAATTTGCGAGTGCTGATAGTGACGGAGGAGTGGCGCTAGATTCAGAAGAAATAGAATGAAAAATGAAAGACGGGATCCGATTTTCGCTATCAGCACTGTGCCTTTACCGCCCCTTCTCCACTAAATAAGCTTGCTCATCTTTTATTTCCAACGTAACCTTTTTTGCATTAATTACTTGGTATCTCTGATCCGAGGGTCCTGCGTTGCCGTTGGCATCAAGGCGGCTTGGCTGTGCACGCATGCATCGGGACAAGCTTTGATAATTAGCAAAGCCAAATGAACTTTAATTCTTCCTTTTCAAATGCTAGATCTGGCCCATAATTACCACTGTGTAATTAAAAGTCCCAATCAATCTTTGGGATTGCACAGTGTCAATGTAAGAACAGGAGAAATTAGACCTTAATCCTCAGAACAGTGTGTCCCGAGCGCCCAACACTTCTCGTGTCCTTTCTCACACGTCTTACAGGAGTTAAGGTTTACATGCTCACACTTTGAGACACACCGTCACACAATTTTGCCACCAGTTTGTTTGAAAAGACAAACCCTTTTTTAAGCAGAAAGCCTTCCTCTTTTCATCCTCCTCACCTCCTACAGCTAAAAATGTAGAATATAATATAGACCATTATGTTCTTTAAAAACTCATTACAGCGTTTGAAATGGGAATCTTGGGAAGTCTGTTTAAAAAACGGCCTCCTCCACATTGTATGGAGATGGGGGGAAGACACATCGAGGGACGTGGCATGCAATTAAGAGCAGAATGGATTAGTTTCCTTTTTAAAGTTATTGAGACACAATGAAGGAAGAGGCTTTCTCTGCCCCCTCCTTCCTCTCATCATCTGTATTGATGGCTCCCCTGTAAGCCCCTCTGCCTGCCCTCTCGCAGTTAATGACAGTTTGCATTTCACACTACAGGAACCAAGAAAAACCCTTTGGCCTTTTCCTGTGAAGAGTGCAGCGCTAGACTGTGCGAGAGAAAAGAGGTGTGACAGAACCGTTTGACTTTGTAGGTCGTGGCTGTCGTGGTGTTGAGAGGAATTAGCCCAAGACAAACATGTCAGACTAAAAGGCATTACTTCTTTCACATGTCGTAACGGCCCATTCTTGTCTTCTCTGAAAGCCACAGAATCCGGAAAGTTTGCAGCGAGGCAGAAATTACTTGGCTTACGGTATCTATGAGGGCTGCTGTGCAGTGGCTTTAGCTGTTTTCTTAAATAACTGGACTGTCAGAAAGAGGCCTGCTGCTACAGGAGCCACTGAAGCCTGTCTACATGCAGACTTGACTGTCTAGAAGGAATGCAGAAAACATGGCTTTCTTACAGCTCATGCATCAACAAGTAAAACCAAATACACTGTATGGGTGCCTTTACTCTTAATAATGCTAAATCAACAAAGTGCTTGCCACATTCCTCAGAGATTTCCCTCCCTATTGATGTGACAACATCACAGTTGTTGCAGATTCGACTGTCTCGGGTAGGGTGTGATGTTTAGGTCATACATATGTCATTAGATGGACCGATGGTTTCATGAGTTTTCCTCTAAATTGTGAGCTATGGAGCTGAAACGTCTGTTGTGGTGTACCGGTCGCTCTATGTTCCCACCCTCACCTATGAACACGAGCTGTGGGTCGTGACCGAAAGAATGAGATCCCGGGTACAGGCGGTCGAAATGAGCTTCCAAAGCAGGGTGGCCGGTGTCTCCCTTAGAGATAGGGTGAGAAGCTCGGCCATCTAGGAGGGACTCAGAGTAGAGCCGCTGCTCCTCCACATGGAGAGGAGCCAGATGAGGTGGCAAGGGCATCTGGTTAGGATGCCTCCTGGACGCCTCCCTGGTGAGGTGGGAGGAGACCCCCGGGGAAGACCCAGGACACGCTGGACCGATTACATCTCACGGCTGGCCTGGGAACGCCTCGGGATCTCCCCAGATGAGCTGGTGAATGTGTCTGGTGAGAGGGAAGTCTGGGTTTCCCTCCTTAGGCTGCTGCCTCCGCGACCCGACCTCGGATAAGCGGTGGAAAATGGATGGATGGAGCTGAAACAGAGACGTTGTTCCATCTGCTCTTATTTTGGTGAGTCTGTGTGAAATGTCGCTTCAGTTTCCTGTTCTTAACTGACAAAAGCAACACCTGATGTGGTTATTTGCACCTGTAGCCAGTCCGCTTCACGGTCGGACATGTTGCATGTTCAGAGACGCTACACTGCACATTGGTTATGTGAGACACTATTGGCTAATTGAACTCCATTACATTGCATCATTTCCTCTTTAAGTAAACTTATTTAGTTTAAAAACATATTTTATTTATCATCTCATTGTGTCAGTGTTGCTTGTTTCTTTGAGGAACTGACAAACCACCACCGTTTTTGCCCACATTGCCCCCGAAACCAGTAAAATCACTCTCCAACGACCATAAATTACAGGACTTATGATTAAACACCAAGCATATATTAAATTAAACTATTCCCTTCCTTTTAGAAGGAGCAGTTAAAGAAACACATTAATCGGTTCAGGTATGAGAAAAGGCGTTCTAATCGGTCTCGTTTTGGAGTCAATCCCGCTGCCGGTACGTGGACGGCTAATCCAAACGCTGCTCCTCTCTGGCACCTGAAAGCCCTTCTGATCCCTGCTGAATTCTAATGATTGAAATGAAAGGCATCAGCATGCCAAATCACATAATGGAAAATCCCGAACAAACGCTGCAAACCTCGTGGCCTTTTCTTTTCACCGCGCCACATCTTATCGGACTCCTTATTGCATCGGTAGAGGTGCAGAACAATGAGCACACAAGTCACATGTGCTCTGATTTCTGCACAGTTCTCGTGTCCTGAATCGTACAGACATGCAAGACATTTTAGTTTATTATGAGCATTATTATGTTTCCATTATGATGTCTTCAGTACAAAGTTCTCAGAGTATCTCCAAGTAGTTTATTTACTTTCATGTTGTAGTTTTGACAATAAGAAAATCACACGTGTGTCATCATTTAATTATGCTTCATGTCCTTTAATTAACAGAAATAAAAGACACATGTGAAATGAATGTTACCTTTCTAACACTGTGGAACTTTGGCTTGTAATGTATATTTTAGACCAAAACAGAGTAAATTAGGAGCTTATTTTCTGGTGGGCATGCTTATTGTCTTGCTCAAAGGAGCCATTATGGAGACTTCTTACGCTGTTGTTATTCTCATTTCAGCCAGTTTTAGTTGGATTTTGGGAACAAAAACACTTGGTTAAAAAGATATTTCATTTCTACAATCTAGTTTTACCAAGTCAAAGACCATTTAAATCTACTTTCTTTTAAATAGTTCAATGTTTTATGGTCAAATTCATTACCTTTTCATTTTCTTCTATCAGGTTTTATTCCCAGTTAGTAACCACTGTGTCCAACCAGCACCTTCATATGGCACCATGTAGCTGAACCTTTTTGCTCCAAACCTGATGAAAAAAAAATAAACATTTAGTTTCAAATGATTAATTTTTAGACCGTAATCCATTAATTCATTTTCTATACCATTTATTCCAGTCCACGGTTGCTGGGAAGCTGGAGTCCATCCCATAATACACTATAGAAATAATATATTGGCTTGTAAAAAACACAAATGGAGTTTTGAGTTTTAGGAAAGTACCTGCCTAAATGCCATTTGCATATTAAAAAGTGTCCATAACTACTGCAGCCATACAATAAAACGTCTAGAATTCAATAATGGAATGCTTTTGTGGCTTTCACGCTCACAAACATAAACCCTAACACCCATAGTGAGGTGCTCCATCACTCCTGCCACCCCTTCATCACAGCGGAGGAGCCTAATCACTCACTCTGTATCCTAACCAAAACAAAATGGTGCCAACCAGTAGCTTTTAGCCATGTTTACACTCCTCACTCCCAGTTTCCCTGCTATCCCCCACCTTCTCATTCTCCTTCCCTCATGGCTCGTGGCGGCATGGGTGATTAATTTGGCCCGTGCAGACAGGTAAACACAGGCCTATTTACATGGCTTACCCGCCACCATATTTATACTCAACAAGACTAAGCTTCAGATAGAATATCCGCAAAGCTCCATCTGTTTATTTTCTCTAACTGCTCCTTGAGCTCCGTCCTGACACCCGTCCTCTACCTTCATCTGCCTCCCCCTCGCTCTAAGCCCGACTCCCTCTCCTCCCTCATCACTCCTCCCTCAACCTTGGGTCAGACGTGGGGCATTTTCTGCTTTCTTCCCAGAGAAGACAACTTAGAGTGTCACACTTATTGTGTTTGTTTCCTGTTAAATGACTTCAAAAAGACTATTAGTTAGAAAATATGAGTTAGTAATATATATAGCAATTTGTTTTTATTTAATTATAGTCCTTGAAATAATCTGAGATGTTTTATTGAACCCTCAGAATGCCATGCATGTGATTTTAGTCCTAAAATAATAATAATTTAGCATTAAAGTATTGAGGCATCTGTAAAATCACGATTTTTGGGTCTGAAATAGTGAAGAAGTGCTTTTATTGTGTGGGTTTGGATAGTTTAACTTTTTAAAACGGTTGTTTTTATCCTGTAAAATACTTTAAAATGTTTTGTGTCTCATATATATATATATAATATGATTATATTTGTTTATGTAATGATTATAAATACTATGTTCATTCTGAACCCTTGGAGAAGACAGATAATTAGCATCTGATGCCGTATCAGATGCTAATTATCCATCTAAGAATTTTAAGTAATTTAAGTAAAATCCATCTAAGAATTTAGCAGGTTATTTATTATCTTTTGAGACAGTTTATGTATGTTAACTATGTGACAACGTATTAAAAGGTTTAAAGGCCAAATCCTTATTTTAAAAAGAAAGGTCTAGACCAGGCGTAGGCGAGTGCAGCACTCTGGGAACGGAGTTGCCTACCCCCTGGCCTAGAAGGTCGGTCCCTTTATTCCTTGTTAATAAAGTTAGATTTGAACAGACTGGAATTTTCTCTGCCCTAAACAAACACGACTCTGATTGGTCACTGTTGGTTATTTCAAGTTTATCTTGTTCTTCTAAATATAGAGTTATGTTGATCATCACGATTGGGTGCACAAGCTCAGTACCAATGTTTTCTTTGTAGCATTTCAAGGCATTTAAAACCAGCAGCAGTGTTTTTTTAACGAGAGCTGCATTTTATAACTAATTTTATAACTCTGTGCTTGTTTCACGAGTAACCAGCACCCAGAAGCGGGACCTCATAAATATATAATATTATTATATTATGACCTCTGAATGTTCCACGTCCCTAAAGCCAGCTTCTGCAGCCGGGGATCGGACCGCCAGGGCTCCCGCCCCCGGCCGCCACCCAG
>JBAMHV010000025.1:3417566-3428800 GCA_037177535.1 Pseudomugil gertrudae
ACCCACGCTAACACGGGGAGAACCCACGCTAACACGGGGAGAACCCACGCTAACACGGAGAGAACATGCAAACTCCTTACAGAGAGATTCCTGGTTTGACCCCCCACCCCAACCGAGGCTCGAACCGGCAGCCTTCTTGCTGTGAGGCCACAGAGCTAACCAACACCACCGTGCAGCCCTTCTTCTTTAATACTACATTATACATCATTTAATACTGATGCAATTGCATGTAGCCTGTAAGAAGGACACCAAAACCTCAAGGAAACAAAAGCAACATTGGTTTCTCGTGCACAAAACGTGACCTGGCACACAGAGAATGAATTAGACATGTTACTTCCTGTCATGCAATGTGTTTTTGACACACTTTGTATTTGCCCACCGATACTCACAGGTGTTTGAATGATTCATAGATGAAAGTAATCACCTGATAAAGGATGATAACAAAGTGATGATTCCAGGCAAACAAAGCTGCAATGTCCAAGGTTAAAATAGATTTTATTGAAGTTGTTTCCATACATGTATGGAATAAAAACATTAATATATGTGAATGAGAAACCTTCTCGTTAGCATAAGAAACCAATACTGATGTTTTTACTTCATGTCTCTTTATGGGTTCCGTACTATTGTGTACTATAATCACTTGTCTTTAGATATTTTCATGGAGCTTAGATTTAAAGTTTAAAGTCAGTTTTAACCCTTGTTTTAAAGGAGATGCATGCTCATGCATGCTGTTTATGGTCAATGCTTTTTATACATTGAATATTCATCAAATATATACATATAAATTAGAATTATAATAAATAATACAAGCCTGTCAAAATCAGGACGAATAGAAAAGCAAACGAAACCAAATCAAATGATAAAAAAATGACTTTGCAGCCGTTTTTGCATCTCTGTTCACTTTTTGCTTTTATTTGTCATTTTTCTGTGGGCAGTCTAAGATAACCCACTTTTTATTTCTACTGGAATTACCCTCACAAGATGTAACCCAGTATGAAGTTATCAAGATGTCCTCATTCTCTACTGCTTCCTTCTTTGCTAAACAGACTAGACTCTAGTTTGAATGATTTGACGTCAATGGATGTTTCGGTAAATGCCACTCAGAAGCTGGAGGAGTGAGCCAAGACTCTATGAAATCGCTCATTGCATCACAAAAGACTAATGTGAATATATGTGAGGGGTTTTATTTAATCATCGGCTTCAACCTGAAGATAACTGAGGGTAATGCTTTTTTATTACGATTGTTCCACGTGCAGACACGGTGCAGCGGATGTGATATTTTACCCCCTTCAATCAGCTGCTGCACTGACGATGTAATTATGGAAGTGTTCAGGCAATGCAAGCATCCTGGGAATTCAAAATATTGACAAGGGTGATTGGAAAAGTCAACAGTTCAAGTAAAATCCATAACCAGCTTCATCTGCGCATCTCAGAGGCCTGGGTCTAGGAAAGAGCGGCCCTAGATGGAGTGTTAAACCTAACTAACAGTAGCTCGCTACTCCAGTTTTCTGGATTTATTCTGAGAAGCTTCAGATGACAAATCTAATGCACCTTGTAATTGCAGCAAATTTCACCTGATTTTCTTTTACTATTAACAAAAAAAATCTTCCTCTCTGATAGTTAACCAATAACCTTACAGTGTCCCTCTGCAAAAAGCAAGCAAACACAAACACCCTGGGCATGTAGTCTTTATCCTCTCCACTTCACTCAGCAGCTGGAAGAGAGGCAGCATCTTTCTTATCAGTGTGTGTATGCTTGTGTACAGTAAAAGCCTAATCTAATCACCACACACTCACTGCTTCCTCCAGGTGTATTACTGTACCAGGAGTGTAATGCAGAGAGAGGGAGAGATAAGTAATATTGATCTGATGTGGCGATTGCCACTCTGTTGCCTGCCTTGAATAGCTAATCTCTTTTCACACGGGTCAGAGGGAAGAAAGGCAACAGGGGCTGCAGGTTTAACCACAGCCAATTGACAAATTGTTCTCGGCGTGGGGTGATCAAACAGCAGTTGATAACGCTGGATGTGAAATTGTGTCTTCTAGCTGTTGATGCTAACGTTGGAGACAAAGTTTGGGTACTTTTGTAATTGATATTGATTGTATTGCAGCACTGGGATAAGGCACTAATGAAAATATTTTAAAGGAGTGTAAATGTAACTGTTACCAACTGCAAGAAGTAGTAGGAAAATAAGAGCATATGTACAATACATATATGTATATAACCTTTTTAGAGCTAAAGGATGGCGTATTGGTTGTAAGAAGAATGTTTCAGGTAAAACTATTTTTTATAAGTTTTAACTGAAGAGGAAGTGAAACTGTTATTAAACATGAAGAATAATTTACTAGTAGTAATAACTGCAGGATAAAAGAGGAGTCATTGTTTAGCAACCATAGCAACATTTTAGAGAGCAACAAGTCCTTAATAACAGAAAAGTATAGCAATAGTAAAGTGGTCAATAACAAAGTAATCAATAAATTATTTTGAATTGAATTAAGAAAATTTATTTGAACAAAATAAAAAAAAAGACAAAAAAAGATAAAACATAATGAAAAAAACTGTTCAAAAGGAGTGGAAACGAGCATAAGCTTGTATAATCCCACCCCAGTAATCACAAATATCCTAACCTATATCATTATCAACAATTATTACAATATACAGTAAACAGTCCTCCTGACAACATAGTGTAACAATAATACCTTATTAAAAATAAACTATGTATATAATATAATCAGCAACAGCTGATACTTAAACAAAAAAAGACAGTTTGTAATCATAACATTGTTACTATGGAGAATAATGAGGGGAAATTTCCCTGAGTCTGGACAAGTTGAATAAGTCATAATATACATTGTAACTCTGTTGTTTTAAACATCATTCAATATTTGAACAATTTTACTCATAATTTTCTGTTTTTGCAGATAAAATACAGGTTCTAGACAAGAGACCGAGACTTTGCCTCAGAAACCAAAAATTCTGTAATAATCACAATTTAGGCTTAACAGAGCAACGTGATGGGAAAGTAAATGTTAAACTTTGAAACTTAGACAATAAGGGTAAAAAATTGAGTTAAAAACATCAGAGAAGGCGAAGCATGTTTATTTGTACAGCACCTTTCATGTACAGGACAAATCAAAGTGCTTTACATTGAAGCAGTAAAAGCGTTACAGATGTAAAGGAGAATAAAAACAGCAAAAAAAATTTAATAAAAGTCATTAAAAGCAGATCAGATAAAGTTACCGTGCAGATTTCATTTATAGGCGCATGAAAAAACTGGATTTAAAAGTGTCTACAGTGGGTGAAAGTTTAATCTCCACCGGTAGTTTGTTCCACACGTTTGCAGCATAACAGCTAAAAACTGAGACTATATGGTTTTATCCAGTTTTTACCTGTTAATCTTCCCATACTATCAACCATAAATAACTCATATACAGCCGAAGGAGAGAGGAGGCTACTTCGAGGTAAAGAATTAAAACTACATGTTGTGGAAAAATGTTCCATTTAAACCTGAAGCGAGAGAAACTAAGATTCAAACAGAGGAAGTGAAAATCTAACTATTAGTAATTGAAAGTGGGGTAGGAACACAGTCAGGAGGAGTTCTGCTGTCGAGCTCAGAAGTTTCACATCTGATTTTAATGTACTACACAGAAAACTACACAGATAAAAATCAGCTCAGTGGAATAGTTTTTATTCGTATTAAAGGTTTTATTCGGTCTGTTATTTCATCGCAGTCCCAATTCAGCTTCAATTCAAAATATATACCCTAGCTAAGTTTATTTATACAGCACCTTTCATGTACAGGACAACTCAAAGTGCTTTACATTGAAACCAACAGATTGCATCCCATCTTGACTTAGTATCAGTTTCTCATTCACGTAGCGATGAACGTTTACACCATGTTGTCTGATTATATTTCTTAAGCGAAGGGTGAATAATATGAAAAGTATTGGTTCAAGTACAGAACCCTGAGGAACTCCATGACTTTCTCTGGTGTGTGAGGAAGCCTCATCATTTACATTAGCAAATTGAAATCTATACCAATAACATGTTCCAGTCTCTGTAGCAGAGTGTTGTGATCAATGATGTCGAATGCAGCACTTAGATCTAACAGACAGGGGTCCTTTATCTGAGGCCACGAGAAGATCATTAGTAACTTTCACCTGATTTTTTTACATGAAGGGGAGGTTAGATATTGGTCTATAATTAGCTAACACTTCTGGTTGTTTTTTTTTCCAGTAAAGGTTTGATTACAGCTGTCTTAAAAGATTGAGGTACATATCCTGTTAATGATATATTGATCAGACTCAGTACAGATGTATTA
The DNA here is from genome assembly GCA_037177535.1 of Pseudomugil gertrudae. Taxonomy (NCBI): domain Eukaryota; kingdom Metazoa; phylum Chordata; class Actinopteri; order Atheriniformes; family Pseudomugilidae; genus Pseudomugil; species Pseudomugil gertrudae. The sequence continues at coordinate 3,421,888 of JBAMHV010000025.1, forward strand.
AATAAGGAAAATACTTTCTTGAATAATCTAGGTGGGATTAGGTCTAAAATAGAAGTTGAAGGTTTAGATTAAGCTATTATTTTGGTGAACTCTGAGAGCCGTACTGGACAGAAACGGTCCAAACAAAAATCTGGTTCTATGGACGTCTCCAAAGCTGCTGCAGATGAAACATCATCAATACAAGGAATGATATCATTACTTTTCTCTCTGATATAAACTGTTTTGTTTAAAAAGAAATTTATGAAGTCATCACAGCTGAGAGTTAAAGGAATACAGCCTTATTCAGCCTGGCTACAGTGCTGAAGAGAAACCTGGGATTGTTCTTCTTCTCTTCTATCAATAATGAATAATAATCTGTTCTGACTTTACGCAGGGCTTTCTTATATACCATTAAATATTCTTTCCTTACTAAGTGAGACTCTTCCAGGCCTGATGAACGCCATTTCCTTTCCAAGTTCCTAGATGTCTGTTTAAAAGCTTGAAGCTAATTAAACAAAGGAGCTCTCTTCTTCTGAGAGGTTATCTTCTTTTGTAGAAACGCTTCATTGTTTGGTGTTGTAGCATTAAAGCTGTCACTGTCAACACATTCATCAACTTGTGTGGGAGTAGAGCTCAGATAGAGGTGCTCTGTCCCATTAGCATGATGTTATAGGAAATACTGATGAAATGGATTTCTTACGTTTGGTAACGGCACTTTCAGACAAACATCTGCTATAATGAAATTTCTTACTCAGCCACTGTGTAGTCACGTAAAGTAAATTCAAAAGTTATTAAGAAATGATCAGATAAAACAGAGTTATGAGGAAAGACAGTTAGTTCTTCACTATCAATGCCAAACGTCAGAACAAGATGAAGAGTATGAAGATGAGGAGGTCTGTAGACATTTTGTGAAAAAACAATGGAATATGATTGTTAAAGTCACCCAGTACAGTGACTTATCAGCACTGGGTGAGTTTAACATTCATGTTGATGATGAAAATGACAGTTTAAATATTGCTTTTAATTCTATAATAAATATATATTTAACATGACATTTCTTGAGCTAAATAAAATGGCTTGTATATTATCAACTCTAATCCAAAATTTCCTACAAACAATTAGTTTTTTGACTTATCTAGGGTCATTTTAGTTTTTTTTCTTCTCACAGGTCAAATAGGCATCATGAAAAAGGTTTGCTTCACCTGCATCTTGTACTACACATTATTATAGATGTAACATTTTCTGCTTAAAAGACACTCAAAGGACATTCTGTGACTGACAATTTGCTCTTACAAACCCTAATACTCAGCTTTGCACTGCAAGCCAATTAAATGTCATAATAATCAGACCTGCCATCTCTTTTGAGTAGCCTGGCCTGTGCTTGTTTGTCACCTTTAAAAAAAATCTAATTTACCCAATAATTTAATTCATTTCAGCTTTATTTATATAGCGTCACTTCACAACATTGTCACCTCGGGGCACTTTACAGACACATCAATTTAAGCCAATTCATGTTAGCCTAGTTAAAGCAAACCAACAGATTGCATTGAGTCCTGACTTCGATCCAATCCCTGATAAGCTTCCAATATCTTTAGTCATTTTTAACCCCCTTTTGCATTTTCCTGCCATCTCTTTAGTCCTTTTTCAAAGAATGGCTGATGCATGATGTTTTTACCTCCAGTGAAAAAGCTGGATTATGACATTTTGAACACTTTTAACAATCAGGGATCGTGGAAGCTGATTTAGGAGTCGCATTCACTCATCTCTAATGCAATCCTACCTGTGAACACTTGTTGAGCAGATAAAGCAGCGCACAAAACCTCAGTCAGGCATTTCATTTGGCTCAGATAAGGATTACAGATGAGAACGAATACAATATTTCAGTGTAACTGAAACAGGCATGTTTCCTGCTAATCATCTTGTAACCCTACAGGTTTACTTTTGGACCATTTGGGGAAGTCCCAGTGAGAAGGTTGTGGTCAGGGCTGAGTTTCTCAGTATATATATTCTTGTATTGCTGACATCAAATCAAGAGCAGCCCGGTGCAGACCCCGGTGGAGCTGGTGGTCTCGTGCCAGTGGGTAGTTAAAGTGGCTCCTCACCTTTGCATTTCCAGGCCTGATACAGAGTGCAAACTTTGACTTTGCATCTACATGTTTTTGTGTCACTTTCTCCTTTTTCCAACACACACATCTATCCCCCTGTCTTACCCCTCCCTAGAAGGAGAAAGGACAGATTGATGCCGCAAGCACGCCACAGTAGCTTCCATTAACATCAGCAGGGATATCTCTGACACCAAAGGGTCTGCCAGGGTGCCCTCTCTCCCTCATCCTTATTCCCACCCCTTTTCCCCCACCTTCTCTGCCTCCACTCACTCCTTTGCCCCCGCCATCTCCTTTTAATATAGAAGCTGGAGATGAAAAATGGTGTGCTTTTGTTTATTTGCCACCGATGCAAATGCGACCACAGCAGGATTAGTGAGTTCTCCATCTCTTTGCTGATAGCAGTGGGAAGAAAGAGGGGATTTTTATGCAAAAAAGATCTCTCCCACCCTTGCTATGACAATTGCAATGCATCACTTCATAGACAGTTTTTAATCTGTTTCAAACCAACCACACTTTGAACTGCTGGGAATGTGAGATATACAACAGTGGGTATATGCCTGTGTGTGTACGAGTGTGTATGTGCTGTATGTGTTTTCCTGTGATTAATCTTTGGAGTTGGTTTAAGCATACTGCTGACACAGCACAGATCTCCCTCTCCCTCTCTCCCTGGCTAACTTTGTCTCTCTGTCTGAATGTCCTTGGATTTAGCTTTGAATAACAAAACTTTGTATCCTAATTCACTGTTGATCCTTTGTGTCCAACTTTTCCTATATTGTATAGCAAACATGGCTGTAAAGTCTGAATACTCTGAGAAAAATCAAACAAAAACATTTGTGAAACTTCCACCCATCCATCCATTTTCTACCACTTTAACCCTGAACGGGGTCGCGGGGAGGCTGGAGCCAATCTCAGCTCAGAATGGGCGAGAGGCGGGGTACACCCTGGACAGGTCGCCAGTCCATCACAGGGCCAATACACATAGAGAAACAACCATGCACACACACACACACGCTCCTATGGACAATTTAGAGTCTCCAATCAGCCTATCCCCAAGGTGCAAGTCTTTGGACTGTGGGAGGAAATCGGGAAGAACCCATGCTAACACGGAGAGAACCCACGGTAACATGGAGAGAACCCACGCTAACACGGGGCGAACATGCTAACTTCACACAGAAAGATTCCCGGTTCGATCCCTGCCCCATCTGAGGCTCGAATCTGCAACCTTTATGCTGTGAGGCCACAGAGCTAACCAACTGCGCCACCGTGCAGCCCCATTTGTGAAACTTAACTAAGTAAAATCATACATTTGACATTTTCCTGGTGCATATAAGAGAAGGAAGTGAAATGAACATAAAAGATGGTGGACATCCCAAATTGTGCTTCAGCATTATTTCTGCAGCTTCCAGGCCTTAACATACCAAAACTTAAGAACCATGCACCAAACATATTTGCTAAAAGTGTTCTTTTGTGTTGGTACGGATGGCTAAATGCAGCAGAAACTAGGAATAGCAGCTCATGAAGACAACATTTTACCTTTGCTCACATAAAATTAGGATTTGACACTTATTTGCTTATGTATGATGATGTCACAGAAAAAACAGTTAAAGCAGCAGAATGACTGAACCTTTTTCTGTATTTACTTTTCTTATGATAGTGATGGCTGAAGTACGGATTATTTCTGGTTCTAAGAGGGGAACCGGAAACGGGTGAGAGTGAGCAGAAACGCAGAGGATTCAAGACAATTAAAAGTGCTTTGCATCAAACATTAAAAGCTTTGCAAATGGTGCAAAAACAATATTCACAAAGTAGTAAAAAGCCACAAGAGGTACAGAAATTCACAAAAAAGTCATAAAAATGTATAAATGAAATAAAATAAATGCTTAAGTGCAGATTTAATGCAGTATTTAATGCTCCTTAATGATCATGTGCAGATGTTTTTGCCAGGTTTCTGTGAAACTAAACTTTTAATTCTATTGATGTTTCTGAGTTGGTAAAAGGTTACCCGAGTATCACGTCGAAAGTCAGATTGGAGTCTATCAACACTCTGATTTTAAGAGCCTGAGTCTCCACGTATTCACCACTGCTGAGAGGAGAGAAGAAGAACATTAGAAAAGATTAACAAGCTAAATGTACAATGAAAATCTAAAAAAGAAAATTTTTCCTAATAAAAAGCCATAAAAACGAAGCATAAACCAGGGATCTCCAAATCCGGTCCCCGAGGGCCGGTGTACTAAAAGCTTCCCAACTGAAACACACCTGATTTGTAATACATTGATCTCTACAGTGTGTTGTCACAAGTCTGTTAACGACCCATTTGTTTGAATCAGGTGTGTTGCTGCAGGGAGGCATGGGATACCTGCTGGACACAGGCCCTCGAGGACCGGATTCGGAGATCCCTGACTTAAGCTATTGGTGACTAAACCTCCAGGATTGCACAGTAACCACACAAAGGTGTGTGTGGTGATATGAGCATGGGTGCAAAACATCAGAAAATGAATGATGATCATTAATAAGTGCATCTACCAAGGATTACAAACAGAAAGAGGGTCCCACAACATTAGGAGACTGACTGATGTATGAGTCGGCTTTCAGGGCTCTGGGTGAATAATTACATTTCAATCATGCTCCAGTGAAATGGACAGGTATAACTTGAGTTATCTTGTTTCTTATGACTCACTGGTGGCACAAATAAATAAACTATTCCACCCAAAGAGAAGCTTTTAGTACTGAGTTAATTTTATAGTGCTAATTTAATCCAAGCCCGTTTTTTAACACCAAACCAATTGGTTCAATGCTTCAAACCAAAAATGGCTTTAAACAGAACAAAACTCAAAGTAAAGACTTGTGAGGACATTGCCTTCGGCTCATAAGTAAACACTCCAGATTGATGTTGTAATTTCAGGACACCAGCCTCAAATGATGCATTGTGTCCATCTCAGAGATGCATTCAATTAAAAAAGAAGAAGAAAAAAGGGAGTATTTGATGCTGTTTGAATGAGAATGAGCTTTACTGCCATTCAACTCGCTGCCATCTTCTGAGCATGGTCTCACAACGTCTAACGTTGCACTCAGTGAGTCATTGACCTGTGGGTGTTTGTACATGTGTTGCCCTGGGATGAGAACCGGTTGTTCAAATTAAAATATACAGTAGTTTTCTTCTTCGTAATAGTTTGCGTAAAGCATCCGTTTGTACTTAGAAAACTATTAATTTACAAATACAGACTGTAAGCCTTGGTTTCATATATTCCCTCCATAGCTTTGAGTCGTAGCAGAATGAAAGGGAGGGTGTGTTTCCTTGGGGTCCATTTGCTAAAAAATAAATCCCATCCTTTGATTCCACGTATTCAGACACCCCGTGTCAGATCAAACCTTCAAACATCCATCAGCAAACCCTCAGAAGAAATGAGGAAATGCCAAAATCCCAAACAGTCATCAGAATGCGCGTCATTGTCGTCGCTCCTACAAACAGATACACCAAACTCTGAGTTTCCGCTTAGGATTCCTGACTGACTACACTATTATCTGGGGCTACGGGCATATGACTGCACATCATAAAAAAAAGGGGGCAAAAGGAGGAAAACATGGCCTGTTTATCTTTGCGGCTGCCTTTGTCATCCCAAGAAGAGTGCCTGGCTCTAGGTAGATATCAACGGGACGACACAAAAGACGAGATAAAGTGTTTAGACATTTTTACTCATCAAATTTAATAAGCCATGTCTCACACACAGGTATTCAAAGCGGTGCTTTCAGGAGAGGAAGTAAACACATCCATTTTGTAAGCTTTCGCTGAAATCCAAAATAAAAAAAGCTCAAACCAGTAGCTGACACGCATTCTACGCATGTCAGAGTGACAATAAGATACAGTATGAATAATAGAATAAACAGATAAATATTATTATTCCCTATGCCGCTCGCTCCCTCTGTAGCTGACACCTCTGCGGTACGATAAAGCCCCCATCAGAAACACTTTACTTTTTGGGCTCCACCTTCACCTTCCTTTCCCTCAATCTCTTCAGTGGAGGGGCTTACCTGTGCCCCGCTCGACTGACACCTAGCATTCGAAACGGCAAACCAGGATTTAATCAGTCGTCGTTATGGTGGAGGAAAAAGAGTCTGTGGCACAATGCTGACACAAAGACAGTCTAAGGGGATCTCTGTGCTGTAAATGTGCTTCTCACAGTGGCTGTGTGACAGCTGACGTTGAGTCGCTGAAACACTGATCCACTGTTTCCTTGTAGAGACATCAGGGTGAATACAGAGGTGCCATGGCGTGCGCTGAAAGCTGCCTCAAAGACCTGAATGCTGCACAACACCTGCATGGCTGCTGTGGCGGATTAGGGTGTCAACCCACACAATGGCTCAGGGAACTCAATGCCTTTTGACTCAACAACCCCCTTCCTATCCAATACACTCTCTCTGACGTCCTCCATTGTCAACCACTCAATTTTATTTATTGCCACAACAGCTCACCGGGGAATTAATGTGGAGAGAAATTGCGACAGGTTATTGAAAAATATTTACACGTATGTAAATAAACATTATTCAGTTAAAGTTAATTTCTGTCTGGGATTATTCCGCAAAGGCGACGGAGGTTCAGGTGGATCGGTACTGCGTCTGCACCGGTCTGTTGTGGTGAAGAGGGAGCTGAGCCGGAAGGAGAAGCTTTCAATTTACCGGTCACTCTATGTTCCCACCCTCACCTAGGAACACGAGCTATGGGTCGTGACCAAAAGAATGAGATCCTGGGTACAGGAAATGAGCTTCCTCTGCAGGGTGGCCGGTGTCTCCCTTAGAGATAGGGTGAGAAGCTCGGCCATCCGGGAGGGACT
>JBAMHV010000025.1:3433577-3451542 GCA_037177535.1 Pseudomugil gertrudae
CACACACACACACATAAACCCTCTCCTCCTTCCTCCTGACACACACACACACACACACACACACACATAAATGGAAGAAAGAGGCCAACCTCTAGAAAAGATTTTGATAAGAAGCTTCTGCTTTTACTCATCTGCAGGTTGGACTTTCAAACAGGACCACATGTATAAAGACGTGAAGCTGGTGTGAGTTATTTTAAGTGTGTGATAGATAAGAGTTGAACTAAAGATTGCATGACTTTCATCTAGATCGGTCACAACCACAGCTCTCTGAAGTACCGTGATAGGCAAGCATGTCCAGCACCACATGGGATCCTGCTTTCTTCTTAAGCATGTTCTAATTTAAATCACCCATTTATTAACAGGTTATTCACACACAGATTAGGTAGGTAGGTAGGTAGGTAGGTAGGTAGGTAGGTAGATAGATAGATAGATAGCAGACAGTAAGCTGCTAGAAATAACCCACATATCAGCGCTGAATGCATCAGCTTTAGCACTGTTGTGCTGATCTGTTAGTCTACAGTACCCTTATTGCCCAAGTTAAATATTCACCTCAACCAACCCAATTTACTCTGCACCTAAGTGGTTTCACACGCTGTCTGGGTTTGACCAGTAGTTAAGAAAGTCTGGAAACCTCCAGGCACCAATTTGATAGGTGTGAAAGTGTAAAAGTTCAGGTGGTATATTCCCTAGTGTTTGGCATGATACAAGAATCTGAAACAGTAAGTGCAGTGAGCAGTAAATTTATAAACATGACCACGTTAAAATCCATTGACATGGGTCTCTAATTAGATCCCTTGTTAACTATTTAGAGAGATCATGCTGATCGTGCTGTAGACTAATACAATTACTCTACAAACTGGCAGTCCAACGTTGCCCACCAACTGTGCAATGCTTTCTATGAAGCTAGAACATTATGAATAAGAGTATAGACTCTGTCCATTTAGGTTTTACGTTCACTTTGGGCCTACAAATTCCACACTCACAAAAACTCATAAACAAACACAGACAGGCACATACAGCGCTGTTACCTCTATAACTCAAAATTTACAAGCATAATCTCTGAGATCTCACATGTAAACACAGTGAAAACACTTATTTCCAAGTATTTCTGTGCAAGACTCAAAGACACATGACACCAATCAAGTCACTTAGATAAAGGAGTCCCACATTGTTAGCCTCATAGCCTCAAGTCATGTTATGACTGATCTTCCTTCACAATTGACCTTGTGCAATTATACTATGAGGCTAATAAAACTGAAGCTTGAATGTAGAAACAAAGAAGTGGGGTAGAGAAAAAACTGAATGTAGAAACAAGAAGTATCTCAGTTCTTGCTCTAAATATTAAATGCATCATGAACAAACTTCCCACACATGATCTGTACCCACTGCTGGCATTTAGCTAGAAACAAGTTAGACAGGGACTGTCAAAACACTCCATGAGAACCTTATAAAAGACATGGAGGAAGACTGATGGAGATGATAGCTTAGCACTTGTCTCTTTTCATCCATTTCTCCAAGGGGAGACATCAGAGATTTTAATTACCTGCACCTGTGAACACACAAAGAGCTCCATCCACCAATCTGGCCACAGACCACACCCTATCTTTTACCATAACCTGCTTAAGACCCCACCGCATAGCTTCCTCCCTCAGGTACACACAGAAAGCCCCAGTACTGTACAAAGAGTACACAAATGTGATCGAAGGAGGTCGGCCACAGGAAGAGGTGGGTCTACTTACATCTAGAGAATCCTCGTTGACAATGATGAGGGACATGCCGTGTGTCACCAGACGACAGGAGTAACCTGAGAAACAAAGGTAGAGAAAAGGGTATGGGAAAGAGATTCAGTTTACACAGATACAAAACAGGTAAAAAAGTATGGTTGAAGTTAAAAAATCCTGCTACACACACAGATTTATGTCACTTATATCTTCTAATACCCTGTGGCCATACTGTGAAATTCTGTTGTTACTGGGTCAACATAAACATACAGTCATCACAGTGGTTTTTAATTATAGTTTTAGTTGCTGAAAAACAATATAACGGCCATTCTGAGTATAATTCCTTTGTGTAAATGTCTGTGAACGATGAAGGAACACCTACACAGTACCATCTCTGGGGATGTCCCAGCTTTTTAAATCTAAAGCGACAATGTCAGCTTAGATTTTGTTTTCAAGTCCTGGTTTTCCTGGACGTCTGCCATCAACTTCCTTCACAGCTGCCAAGAAACTATACACACTGTTGTTGCCGCATTCCTCTGCACCATGATTAGATTGACCACTGGCACATTTCAGTTATGGAAATGGAAATGTCAGGTATTTCACAGCATACATAATGGTACTTTTCTTTTAGCTGTAATTTGATTAACTACAATGAACACACTGTTTCTCACACATTATTTTAAAATTTCTCTGCAGTGTTTTATCTAAACGCATCGCTAACCTATGTTGATGGCAGTTTCTTGTTTGTCTCCGGTGAGGACCCAAATCTTGATGTCAGCCCTCATCAGAGTAGCAATGGTTTCTGGCACGCCGGCCTGGAGACGGTCCTCTATGGCCGTGGCACCGAGCAGCATCAAGTTCTGTTGGTGGAACAGAAGAAACATAACAGAGAAAATCTGAAATAATTTAATGAAAGTGAAACACAGCAAAAGGTAATGATGTTAAAATAAAATCACATTTTGCCACCAAATTCAGGCAAACTGTATATGTTGCAAGGATGTCGTACACATCTAATTTGAGGATGAGTGCAATGCCGGTGGGTTCGCCCTCCCCTCACTCTAATTTGTTCAGCATTTAAATGCATGTGTGCCCTCATTAGACACACTTGGACACGCACACAAACACACATAAGTTAACACAACAGTGTTATTGACTCCAGTTTTATTGGGCTTTTGGCAGACCAGTGCAGGTAATTACCCTTGTGGTCTCCCAGTTGGAGCTCACCTCCTCCTCCTGCTTCCTCCCCTCTCTCTCCTCAAGTACTTTTCTCACCTCAACTCTCTCTAAAATCTTTGGTTTACTCACCAGTTGAGCTGTTCAATGAATATGGTGTTCTTTACTTTTTGCCAAGTCAAAGCTTTCTTTTCCTGACCCATACACTTTGCATCCGTAGTCATTTTCTCTTAATGAGATGAAAGAATTAAAAACGCTGAAAAGGCCACATTTTTTTATTGCAATCCAGAGATGTGATGAGTAAAGACGAGGGACAAAAGTTGGAAATCGGTGTAACTACTCTACCACCTGCTGGCAACCCAGCAGTGTGTGTTTTTAATCACATGTCTATCAATATAAATGCTAAGTTCAATCTATGCACCAAAAGTCAATTTACCTTTTCTAGTAGCTCATAACACTCCTCCAGCTTCTGACTGCGGTCTTTAAGTACAGTGCTTACACGGTTGTATTCATTCAGCCACTCTTGATAGGCATCTTCTTCCAGGTCCACAAATGCAAAGCAAAGAGTCCTCAAACCTAAGGGAAGATGATCCATATTATAGTCACTGGGCACATATAGTGGTTTATAAACACAAACAAGAGAGAAAAAGCTAATAAAGAGGTTCTGATAAAAGTCATATCAAAATTAAATGCATAGATGAGATGAGATGTTTAGTATGAAATCTGTAAATCTAAATCTGTACATCACTCGGCCACAGATCAGTCACATGACATGTTTTACCGTGTATAATCATTCAAACCCTCTTCAAAAGATAGATATAGTTAGGGTTATATATTTAAAAAAAAAAACACTTCAAATATTGGTAAAACCCAATCAAGACTCAGAAAAACCAACGCAACAATTAGTAATGAAAATGGATGTTATGATGAAACCTAATGTTTCTTATTTTTTCTTACCCTCAGTAGCAAACTGTTCCAGATGAGCTATAGTTATTTCTTTGTACTGCGACGCTTCAGTGAGGCGTTCGAAAATAACGTTGTCCTGAAAGCACAAGGCATTTGTCATCGTGAAAAGTATCCTGACAACAGCTGGAATGATACCAGCGATAAGATAAACATACAGCTCCTTTGCAGTACAGCCGCAGCTTCCCGCTCGGTGTCCTGACCACCACAGACATGCGTTTACGGTTACTGTAAAGGAAGATTCAAGTCCAGGTTGAACGCACAGTCTGACATCAGAAATCATTTATTATCCAAAATGTCCTTTTAAAAGGTTACCTGGAAAATTCTAGTACATTCAGTAATTCATAGCTCATCTCTGTTCCCCTCTGAAACACAGAAAAAAAGTCAACTTCTGTCCAGAAAGCAGTGAAGTGTCCAGGAAAATGCCGCTCCTCAACACGCTTACAGCTTCAATGATGACAGAATCAGGCGTCCTAGCAGTGAAGACAAATCCAAGTCCTTTGGCACCTTTGACCAGCGCTCCTTCATCTGGCGAGGAGGCTTGGTAAATGATTTGGTTATCTTCTCTCTCTGGTACTACTGTGTGGCACACTGCCATCATGGTCAGGAACTCGCAGATCTGTGGTGATGTAGGCTAAATACAACCAGAGCACAAAAGGACAGAGTATAACTGCCACTTCTAGATTGGTTAGCTTCCAATGTTTTCTAAAAAAAAGTTCCTCGGACACATACGTGGTTCTTTTCAATATTTTCAATGAGAGCTGGGTCATCAAACTCTGTTGAGTTATGGCTGTTGGATGGCAGATTGCTGGGAGACAGAAAGAACCACAATATGAGTACTTCCTTAGATTATAATGTACTGTAGGGGGAAAGGCGTTTGGGTATGACAAATTCTGTTTATCATGTAGGTAGAGATAAACCACAAAACACAGGATGTATTAAATTAAAGAAGTGCAAAGCCAGAAAAGAAAAAAATATTAGAAAAAGAGCAAGAAAAGAAAACACTGACCTGAAGTCCTCCATTGAACGATCACAGTCAAGATCGGGGAAGTGGCTGCCATCATGAACAAGGTTGAAGTGCAAAAAGTCAGTGAAAAGAATTAACTAACTGATTAGTTCATTTAGTCGAACATGCAAGAATACATAAGACAGAGTAACAGCTTATTCCAGGTTCCAGGTGAAACATGAATTAGACAGAAAAGTGGGTTTAGTAGCATTCTGGACTCATGTTAGCCTAAAAATACATTTAATAGGTTAGAATAAAAGGTCACTGACCCATATGTGATTCCTGCAATGGTGCATTTCTTAAAGTGCATGACGTTACAGGTCAGAGTTCCTGTCTTGTCGGAGAACAGATATTTCACCTAGGAAAGACAGAGCTGGATGGTAATGTAAACAAACAGCATGTTTTATCAGTCTGCAGAGGCCGTTACAGGTATTCCTCATTTCCTCGTAGTAGCTAGAGGTTATGTAAGGAGGGAAATACCGACCTGGCCCAGTTCTTCATTAAGATTAGACGTTCGAGCCATGGCTGGTGTGTCGGTGTCTGAGTAGTACATCTCCACATCCTGAGGAAAACACCAAACCAAGACGTAACCCTTCAGAGGATCTGCCTACTCGTAGTTTAACCGTGAGAATACATTACAACACATAGATAAGCCGTACCCAGTTAATGAAGAGGGCCTGCGTAAACTTTACCACCTCAAGAGTGACCAGCAGGCTGATGGGAATCAGGTTATTGTAGAGGATGATGAACGTCAGCAGGTTATATGCAAAGTTAGTGGAAATGTCACCTGGTATCACAGACAAAAACTCTGAATTACAAACCGTGACTTTTCTCTGACGTTGCATTAGAGAGACGGGAGCTGCTGGTTGAGGATTGTGGCTTATTAACACTCACCAGCCCGGGACAGGTACCAACAGGCATTTTCTGTGTGCTCTTTGTTCCAGATGGCTGCACCCACAGAGCTGACCAGTGCCATGACCAGCAGGATGCCAAACAGGACCAGGATCTGCATATTGGTCACCCGTTCCACATTAGAGCGCTTCAGTGGTGCTTTGGTAGAGTTCTACAAAGTGGACAGATCCAGGAATATGAAGTGGAATAAAAAATACCTCAGCTGCTTCACTGAGTTATAATGTCTCAATGGAAGAAAAACATCTAAACAGAAATGTTTGAAAGTTTTAGTAGTTTTTATTCGTGCATCTTATTATGTAGCTCATTGGTCACACATAGTTATAGAGATGGAAGTTAGTTTGTGAATATGTTTTACTTTGTATTAAACAATGCTACAAATACCCTTTCCTTTTACGCATTTAAAACAAGGATTTTCCCAGTTTCACACAAAGCTTACCGACTTTAGGTAAGAGAATGTCTTTACCTGCATTAGTTTAGAGTCATGGCCCGTGTAGACAGCGATCCCCACAACCCACTGCGTGTTCCTGAGCTGAGCACCACGCAACAACACCTGGTCTGGACCCAGAGGAGCTGGACTGTGAAGCAGAAAAAAACTTAATTTCATCTTTACATGACTAACATTACCCTAAAGCAGGGGTGCCCAAACTTTTTGCCTCCGAGGGCCAAACTGAAAATGATCCAGTGAGCCAGAGGCTAAACATGGCCGCTTTAAAGCGTCTCTCGTCTGTACGCCACTTCTTGTGGTTCTCCATGCGGATGTGTTGAGTCCGAGAGCTCGAGGCTGCGTGTGCAAAGGCTCATGGGGGATCTTTCCAAGTTAATAAAACTATATAAAAGTGAGGAAAATATTGACTTTAATATCAAATAAGCTGCACAAATGTGAAATACACCAAGGGATTAAACTTCTAATTATTAAAGTTGATATGAATAGAAAGACAAGGCTGGTTATACCCATACAACCCTGTATGAACTGCTAGAGACTTAATGGAAAGTGTGTAAGAGATATTATTATCATCCTTCATTAAGCTCTAAAATGTTTTTCATCAAGATCTGTAGGTTTCTAAATATAAACATTGACTAGTGGGCCAAGAGTAAGTGCTGGCGGGCCAATTTTGGGCACCCCTGCTGTAAAGGCTGGCTGTGGTCAGACCTGTTGTATCCCTCCTGCCATGGGTGAGAGTGTAAACTGATTGTTAAAAAGTGAATGAAATTAAAAGCTCTAAAATCCATCTGTGGAGATGCTGTTTGTGTTTATGTCCCACCCTGCCATGGACTGCTGATGGTGTCCCTGTTTTTGAGGATCTTTTAACATTGCAAACACCACTTTTGTTGTTTTTGGGAGAGAGAAACTGATTTTATTTTGATCACAAACAGAGTTTGTGTTGCTCATCTTCAACCCTTCACGGGTTTCACGTCAATTAAAGCTCCACACCCGTTTGCTTGCTGCAACAGAAATGCAGACGGGAAAACAACATTTGTCAGAGCAACTACGTCTGCAATGGACAAAGATGGGGTCATAAGAAAAAACATCTGTTTTTCTCTTCTCTTTTTTATGCATTAAAGGTTTGTCTTAAGTAACGTGGTTCTGTCTCCTACTATAGCACTTTGTTGCTTTTTTTCCACCTCCTAAAATGCTACTAGCATGACAACCCTGCGTACAAAAGTGACACTTTGGTTACCCTCACCATGCAAATGAAGATCTATCTCGCCCAGTAAAGGACACAGAGGATGTCAGCGGAAAGACTTGCTCATACGTAGACACGCTTAACGTTTCCAGGCCAGCCGAGCGTTCAAACCGGAAGAAAGACGGCTTGAAAATGAAAATAAAAAGTAAACACAAACACTTTTCATGGATTTGCAAAGAATGTAAGGAGTTTTCATTCCTGCGTGCTGGTGATTTTGCATCAGTACACACCACGACATGAGATCATGCCTGGATGAAAGTCTATAGATGCCCTTTGATACAGTTGACATACTTGTGTGAAACCGTTGAAACACGATCCTGTGTTGCAATATTGTTCCAACGCACAAACTTAATGCGTTTTATCTCTTTGAAAATGGTGAATTTTTACGTTTATGTGAAAGTGACCCATGTAGGGCTCCATCTGAGCTCCTCTTGAGTTTGTATCTGTTGCAGAGGTCAGTCCGAATGACACATGATCAAGAGGGAGCAGAGGAAAAGTAGTGGTTAACCTGTGTGTTTCTTATAATTGTGTGAAACAGCCCCTCTTCTTTCACCCTCCCTGTGCCCCCCCATGTCCGTCAACCCTCTCGTAAAGAAACAAATGTTTCATCACCGGGGGGACGAGCACACGGGGATGTTAAACCATGCGAATGGAGTGCCTCCTCCTTCTCCTGGGCCGCCAACAAACCGCTGGCTGGGAGAGCAGCCAGGAAGAGAGGCAAGAAAGCCAGTCTGAATGTCAGCTGGCTGAGCTCCGGCTGCAGCAACGGCGAAGAGCACACACAGGCGCGCACGTTGGGGCGCGAGCACATCACCGTACAAGCAAACGCAACACTACAAGCAAACCCTGTCACGCTTTCCATGCTGGGAATCCGAAAACTCCATGCACGCTTGAACACACACTCGTACGGTACACGTGCACGGTCCCCTGGCAGCACGTCTTTCCTCAGCACAGGCCTGTGATACTGAGGCTGAAGGAATTTGCTGTGGATTACTTCTGGACTGAGGCGGGCAGCTTTGGCAAGGAGCGGTCAGGCCACTTTGAGGATTTAACCAGCAGCAGCCACTGCCTCCCCACAGCCCTGGGAGCTGCCCAGACACCGGGAATACACACACACACACACACATACACACTGCCTCATGAAGTTGTATGTCAAGGATTCATCAAATACATTCTGAGAACGAGAGATTGAGGTCACAGAGGAAAAGCTGTGCATCCAAAAATCAGTTTTTTTTGTTTTAAATTCAGATAAACTGATTAACGAGCATAAATTATTATTCCTCTTCCCCCTTATGCTGTCAGACCATGTGGAGGAGCATCAACTCTTCTTTTCCCCCGGTGCTCCCTAACAAAGCTTAAACCTGTGTGGAGGTGGGAGAATATGCAAAGGTCTCCTTCGTTCACCCCTTGACCTTTAAAAGAAACTCATCAATTTAGACTTGAGCCTGAAAAATCCCTCCATTTTTTTTCCTCCTCATCCTCCTTCTACCGTGCTGTGAAAAACTTTTAATCGTCCTATCAGAAACGATGGCAACCGGGTGGAAACAAAGTGGAAAAGAGAAGCGAGGAGGTGCAGAACAAAAGCGGTGAAAAGAGCAGCGGAGTGGATGGAGGAGTCAGGTTTCAGTAGGGGGCAATGCTAGGCTACACACCGAGAGCTGAGGCGGGCTGCTCCCAGCTGAACACACACACATCGAATTTTCTATCAGCCTGTGTTTACGGCTGCATCTCTGACCCAAAACATCGTCACCGTGGTGTCGGTCTCATCAGGAATGTGTCCGGAAACAAAGGATTAAAATGGCTTTGCATGGTGGGATGTTTCTGTTATGAAAAGTGTTTCTTTTTCTGAACTTTTTCTTTTGGCTGTTTGTGAACAAGCAGTAGAAACTCCTGCAAAAAGCATATTACACCCCCCATCCCACCTCCCCGCCGCTGCCATTCCCATCCACACTCATCAGCAGCTTTTAATCTAGCCAAAAATTAGCATATTCAAATGGTTTTCCTAATGACTTTCATCTGGCAAAAAAAAAAAAGGTAATTTCATACACGAGAGTAGCCTTCAACTTGGAAGCGGGGAAAGACAAAGCCAAGTGCAGAGGGCAAAAGATGCTTCGCTTTGATAGCCGGCACAGTGTGAGAGCTTATAAATGGCTTTAATAAGGTTGTTTTTAATTGGCTTTCAACTTTGAACTGTGCCATCACATGTACGGGACGTGTGAGCTGGGAGCGCTGGTGTAAGTGGCATATCATGGACTAATACTGGGGAGGACTCAAATGATCGGGCCACTGTTGGAAAGCGCGTAAACACACACGTAACACACACACACGCTTGCAAAAAGTCTTTTGAAATTTTATTCTTGAGCACAAAAACAATTAAAGAGCGGTGCTGCTTTGATGTTGGGTGCCCCGGAGGTCAGGAGGGAGAGTGTTTCTTTATCTTAATTGAAAAAATTAAATCATTAACCTGATGCCACCGTTTCTGAATGACAAGTCCTGTTTCCACTCTTCCCAGTCTGCCCTTCACCGGCACTTTTAAAGCAAATGCTTGAGAAGAAAGGGAGAAACAGGCGGACAATTTCAGTAACAGAGGAAAGTTTAGTGGGTGTAATTTGATTAATAATGCTAAACAGAGGCTGGGAGGGGGGGTGAGATAGGACCGAGGGAACAAATTAGCCAACCCAGCTGGGGAAGGACTGTTCAGCGGGGTATCAAAGGCTCACCATACTGCCTTCCTCCTCCACGCCTCTGCAAACTCAAATTAAAATTTAGTATCTTGTCATAAGAGCTTCAGAAGTGTCCTCCTCTATTCACTTCTTTTTTCCCCTCTTTTAATTGCAGTCAATCGCTCTTATTATGTTTTTTCCTCTGTCAAACATGAAGCAGACAGTTGTCCTGCAAGCCTACTAGATTAATAAGATGCAATAAATGCGTTAGATGATGCGTTTAGGAAGGATCAAGCTAAAAAAAACATCAGATGAAATGGCTGAAGTGTGAAGTATGAAACATTTTGTGCACACGTGTGATCCCGAGTGAAAGGAAGATAAAAAAAATGCTGCAATCTGTTGAATTATGAGATTTTTCTTCCAAAAAAGAGGTTTTGCATTATATTCAGATGCCCACCATGTGCTTACATTTCCAGATAAAGCCTCGGCCTGCACTGAGATGGTGGATAAGTGTGTGTGAATGTGTGTGTGGCAGTGGGAGTAAGCTTGTCATAACACATCTAGCGTTTAGCGGGCTAATCGTGGGAGACGACCATGTTGTTTTGATCACCTGTAGTATTACAGTTAATGTAAATAAAGGCTTACACAGGAGGCCTGTCAGTCTGTGAGAGCGCTGGGGGGAGGAGGGGGGGTGTTGGGATGGGTGGGTGGCTGTGGCCAAGGTAAGAAAAATCACTTTTTCTTATCTCCTTTCCTCTGACCTGAAACAGTCAAACTGCGGTGCTTGAAGTCGCAGCTAAAGGAGCTGGTGAAGGGGAAAGCAAACACACACACACACACACACACACACACACACACACGGTGAAAGCTGAAGGGGCGCGACGTGGTGATGCATTACCGTCAAAATAGTGATGAGTAATTACTGCACAGAGAAGGCCAAAAACTGTTTTACTGCAGCGTCGATGTTTTCTAAGAAATTTATTTACATACACAGGGATTTATTTATTTAGCTGTAAATAACACAGAAATGCACCTATAAAACTATTTATTTACGACGAGCTGCTCATTCACAACATTTTACAACATAAAAACTATTGAAACAATAATGAATATTAAAATATTAAACATGTTTATTTCAGTTTATTTCTATTTATGTAAATAAATACATGCATTTGCATTAAAAAGTAAAATATAAAGAATGCAGTTAGGGATTATTTTCAATCATTTGCTTAATGATTCATTTAAAATCTTATGATGGAAAACTTTAAATGATAAAATTATTTTACTTTGGGGTAAAATTGTATTAATGCAGCTGCGTTTGGCTGCATTGGGAAATAAAATGATTAAACTAATCATTTAGTCCTAATTTCTTGTTTACTAATGTTACTTTTGTGACATAAAACTGCTTATTATATTAGAATATTTACCATTTTATTCATTTAAAACATTTCCAGCCTTTCACTGCATTTTTTAACATATTTATTCTTTAATAAGATCCAGGAGGAGCGTTTTATTTCTCTTTGTATCATAGATGAAATGGTTTAAACCCTCCTTAAAGTGGCTTCAGAACAGATAAAACTGCATAACTGATGAATGCAGGTACGTTTTTTTCTGTTATTTTATCTGAAAAATGTCTCATTTGTTTACACAATCCACATTCACGTGTCAGAGGTAATGTGATGAATTACTGACGGCAGATGCGGCGTCTCGAACCCGTGAGGGGGCCGCGGCGTTCGTTGATTCCTGCCCTGCACCTGCATTTTCACACACTTTCATCTGAGGTTTCACACAAGCGTTGTACAGCGTGTTGCAACAGTCACCTTAAAAGACCAACACAAACCTTTCAAGTTGATTTCAGGTTTTTATTTGTTTCCCCACAGCACGTGTAACCATCTGCTAAATGCTCCAGTGGAACTTCCAGCAGGGCTCACTTCTTTCCATCTAACGGGGCATCTTTGCACACAAAGTAGGTTAAAACGTAAAAAATCACTTAGAAATGATGCTTGACTTGCATAAAGCTGCTTCTCAGTGCCAGTGAAGGTAAAAACAGAACATAATTACCCGACAGACGTGAGAATATTAGCAACAAATGAGCCATTATGATGCAGAGTGAACATGCTATAAGTTCATCTCAGTGGTGTAATGATGTCTTCTAATCCCACATCCATATCCACATGATTCTAGCAGGCCACACCCATATTTGGAGACTAATATAATGACTTTATATTCAGCTGAAGGCTACATAATATAGTTAGATTATGCTTATTCGTCCCAATACATAAATATGTCAACTCTGGGCAAAAAGCTCTCAATTGTGCCTTGAATGAGGCAACAGGATCCCAGTGCACAATCATCTCTGTCCATGAGTCTTTCAGAAGTTGAAGGATTTTTATACGACACTTTTTTTTTCTTACCACCTTATTTTCCCTTTTTGAAAGAGAGGGAGTTGATTCCCCCCCCATCCCTCCCTTCTCTCTCTCTATACGGTTTAACTTGAGCTATTTCAACCCCGCTGAAAAAAGTAAATGTGTTTCCAGGCTGCTTTCAGGCTGAGCTTCACAACTTATCTCCCTCTGCCTCTTTGTTATTAAATGCAGTGAGCGAACGATCGGCGTTTCTCTAAGGGACACAGAGAGTGAGTCAAAAATCTAAATGGGGAGGCACGCTCCCTGTATTACCATAAAAAAGGGGAAAGAGGTGTGTGTTTGTGTGTGTTGCTTTTTTTTTTAAGTGTATGGCTTGTGGAGGGGTGGTCCCGGAGCTCTTATCAGTTCACCAACAGGAGAATGGAACTGATTAACATCTAATTTAACCCAATCTCACACTCAATAGTCAGCCATTCAAAGGGATGCATCTATATGTATTTAAGAGGTAATCACTGGTCGGACCCTCACGCTCACACTCCCACCTCCCTCCCCCTTTGTGCGGCGGGATGACACACAAACATATTTCCATCTGAAAGGCAGGCGATAGATTTCTGAAGGAGAATTGCTGTTATTGTCGGGTTGTTTGTGCAGACGCTCGCCGTACTTGCATCTTGTGGGGCGTGTGTGTGTGCGGATGCTTTGGTGTGTGTTCATGTCAGGATATGGGGAAGCTGAGGGCCGCTCAGATGTCTCTGCTCAGTGTAAATGCCCTCTGAGAAGCAGAGTTAGAGCCATCTAGTCTGGTTTTTGCATTTATTTTGACTCGATAAATGTTTAATCAGGTTCTGAGACACACAATGATAGCAGGTCAGGTCAGAAACGGGTCTTAATAATAACATATAGTTAATTATAAATAACTAGAGTATGGTGGGTAAGTAGAACTAGCTGTTTTCTGCATTACTGCTTATATTAAAGCAGGTTTGACTGAAGCTGTTAGACAGACGGTGTGGTTTCAGTTGTGTTTGTAATCTTGTGTTTGACAAGCATTTGATGGCACAGCCACAGTCCTGTTTTCACTGCAGAGACTGATTTATGTGCTCAGAATTAAGAGCTGCAGCTCCATACTGAAGCCCCGGTGTAGATGTAGACATAAAATTACTGCGGTAATGTCGTCACTTACTGGTGCACAACCTGCTGTTTTTTTTAACTCATTTTGTTTATTTATGATCCACTATTTGATCAAATATAGGACATTTTCAATAAGAATAAAGTCTGCGCACGCCTTGTACTTTTAGCACTGAAATTTCCTGACTGAATAATAATAATAATAAAAATTATGCATCCATCCATCCATTTTATACTGCTTTTCCCTGAATGGGGTCGCGGGGGGGCTGGAGCCAATCCCAGAACACAACGGGCGAGAGGCGGGGTACACCCTGGACATGCCGCCAGTCCATTGCAGTAATAATAATAAAAATAAAAATTTAATTATGATAATAAAATAATAATGGTAATAATAACAAAATTAATATTATTATTATTTAGCTGAATGCATTTACTAGAAGATGGCAGGGAATTTGTTCCACAGCCTTCAGACTTGGAGAGCAAAAGGCTTAATCACCCATGGAGCAGAGCTTGGTTCTGTGGGCCTGGAAACGGTTTTGGTTGCACAACATGTGCATAATTCCACTGGTTGGTGAGGAGGGAGGCTTTGTACTCGATATTAAGTGAGATAGGAAGCTGCCGATGAGACTTCAACGGGAGTGATGGGATCCTATTTGGATGGTCTTGCCAGAAATACCAATGAGAAGTGCATTACAGTAGTCCAGCGTGGAGGAGATGCAGGCTTCTCTGCATCTGCCAGGGTGAGGGTGATGTTTCTGATATGGTAGAATGAAGCGAGGTCAAAGGTGAGCTGAGGATCCGTTTTAACACCTGGGTGAGTGATGTGGAAAAGGTGCTACTTTGGTCAGATAAGGTGGATAACCAGAGCTGGTGTCAGCTTCACACCTTTGTCTCCAAAGTCTTAAACTGGTACAAAGTCCTTCCTTTCACATCCTAAATCAGTATTTGTTGATTACAGGGGTGGACTTCCAGCTTGGCAAAGCGCTCTTTTACAGGGTTAAGCTTTAAAACATGGTTCGGGTTAGGGTTTAACTGACAGAGGAACATGTTTGTGTAGCTGTAGGCCTCTGTAGATCCTGATTTCAGGTAAATTGCATCTTTTTAATCGTGCCCAAAAGACAACGATGCATAAAGAAGCAACTCATCGATGTGTTGTGATCATATATTATCTTTGTGTTGTGCAACCTCTGAAAATTAGAAGCTAACAGAATTAGGATTGGCAGATTTTTTTCACGTGTCTGAGCATACAGAGTGAAAATTGCAGCTTTTACGGTACATTTTCATAACAAGAATCATATCGGGTACACTGCCGTGTTTAAATTTGCACCTTGTCAGAGTTTGACAGATTTTTAAGCCGACTCTTTCATCCTTATGTCCTTTAAATCTACCAGAGGAAGACTTTCAGATCAGAAAATGAATTTCTTTTCAAAGATTGCCTGGACAAAATGCAAGGATAAGTGAGAATGGAGTGTGAAGACGAATTCAGGCCACTTCTGAATGGAGATGAGAGGGTCTGTGTGGCCGGTGGGGCTGCTGTGCATCAAGTTAACTCTGGGCAAAGCCTGGCAGAGGCACTTCTTCATCAGGGTTGACCGTGAAGATCTCACTGGAGCTTTCTATCAACATAGATTACATGCATGTTGCCATGCTCAAAGAGAGTTGGGAGAAAAGAAAAAAGTAAGTGTAAAATAAAGAAGGTGGAATCAAAAGGGTCGTGTTCAATCTCAGCCATGGGGGTGATGACAGGCTTGCCTCACACCTGAGCTGTATTATGCATTCCATCATTGGTTAAACCTTACACACACACACACACACACAGAGTCAGTGACCGGCTGCAGCAGGGTTGTGTTGGGTTTCTCTGACAAGGTGAACTTCATGCATCGTGTACATGATATATAACTCCAGAGTGGTGAACAAAAGCAGGCCAGACAGAGTGGAGGAAAAGAAGAAGACGAGGGCTTTTCCTTTTTCTTGCTTTCCCACCGTCTGCTGCAGGGTTTTTGTCTCTTTCTGGACGACTGACAAAGGCAGCGCTAGCTGGGTGACCTTCGTCTCTGTCCCTTCTTTCATCAGGGTACAAAAAAACACAGGGTCAAGTTCATTCATCCAACACCTTCGCCTATCCTCTTCTTTATCCTGCCTCTGGAGTGGTCAAAGACGGAGAGAAAAGCCCAGCGTACATCTTGTCATAGGCCTCCGCAATGAATAAAATGAGATTGTGTCCAAACGTGAAAGAGAAAAAACATTTTCCTTCACTGAACTGATCAAACTACACCTTATTTCTCCACTGAGAAGCACTTGGGTGCATTTTGGGGGTAAAAAAAGATGGTGAAAGAGGAAAAAGAAGGGAGAAAAC
Organism: Pseudomugil gertrudae; assembly: GCA_037177535.1. Lineage (NCBI taxonomy): Eukaryota > Metazoa > Chordata > Actinopteri > Atheriniformes > Pseudomugilidae > Pseudomugil > Pseudomugil gertrudae. The sequence goes on from JBAMHV010000025.1 coordinate 3,449,548, forward strand.
TGTCTATTAACCAAAAAGCAATTTCTGCTGGTGTGCGCCTGGCTGCTCTGAGGTTCCTGGCCGGGCTAATAGCCTTTCATTACAAGTTTCCTCCCCAGCCAATTAGAGACAGGTCTGTGGCCATCCGGCCCGCCACTCCACCGACACGCACACTTTGATCAGCTCTCTGCTCACTGACACATGTCTAATGACCAGAGGAGAGCCGAGAGAGGAGCCTGTGTTCACACGTAGCACAGCTCGGAGTACACACTCGCATACTGTGCAGCTGTGTGCAGCCACAACGTGAAGTCAACTTTATGCGTTGATCCGGTTAAACGATGTGAGAGCTGGTAACCAAACTTTAATGTGATCCCGTCACGCTCGTTCACACAGGAAAATAACGCCGCCGTGCCTCTTTTGCTGGGTGAGATATAGAATTTCTGACCCTCATAGACAGCTTAGTGCGCGTTACATGTTTAAACACAAAGACAAGTACTGGCACCAAAAATGAGAAAACGTGCCCTGTAATTAGCAAATTACACTAAACTGCAGCTTTAATGCAGCCCCGTCTTTCTTCTGCTCTCTGAGGATTTAATCCCGGTCAACACACACTTTGCATCCACACACACATGCTGCCATAGATCAAATAAAAGGGTGTGTGTTTGTGGTGGGATAGGCTTTGGGGGACTCCGGTGAGGTTTTTTTTGGTGTGTTTCCTCCAGCTTCTTTAATCATTTACAGTATTTACTGCCTCACCTCTGACCTCTGGCTTTGGTCAGCTAACAATGCCATCAGGCAAATAGGATGCTAGCTCCTTTGGAGCATGACTGTTGAGATGCACGTGGCTCTAAATTTGATCTATATTCAGGCTAAGAATTATAGAATTAAATCACTGTTTAATGGAAGATGGTGCGTATAGGGCCCTGCTTAGGCAGCTGGCCCTGAATCAACCCAGAAAATGGATGAAAATACTATTTTTATGTTACTGTTGCTTGTTGGGATGACACAAAGCTCAGATTGTGTTTAAATGAAGGTGATATTTCTTCACACAATATAATATGTCAAGAGACAAGCTGCAACTGGAGTGATGTGGTGGGAATGATGGGTACAGTTGGGTACCAGCTGTATTGTAGTAACGAGCAGAGATCGGAGTAGATACACATGCACAAAGAGATGGGGTAACACATCGTTTAAAAGGCGGGATAATAAAAATGGAAAAGCTCTTTAATAACACTGGATATGTGTACATATAAACTCGGTGTTGGCATCGGTTACTTTTGCTAACAGTTGCAGTATCGCATTAGTGCATGCTAGATAGCTCGGCACATGAAACAACAGCAGTTTATGCCACAACAGCACAGGTGGAAGCTGCTTTAATGTTGTGCAGACAACATTAAAGCAGCTAACAGATGGCTGAACTGAAAAAAGTACCGGTGTGTTATGAAAACAAATACTTAGCCAGGATTGGAGACAGAAAGGTTGTATTTCCTTGACACTGTCCAGGAGGAATGCTGATATATTTAGAAGGAAACTGGGTTGCATAAGCTGCAACAACACGCGATGAAAGGCAAGAAGTAACTCCTGTGAGTTTGGTATCAAATTGCAGAAATGACTGTGGATGGATGCGCTTCTCTACCGTAACTATGACGATGCGTCATAATGAACGGTGTGAAAAGATGCATGCAGAACGTTACTGAGTTCTCATTTATAATCAGATCAGTGCAAAGGGTTCATACTTGGAGTGTAACTGCACACAGCTTGAGTCTTTAGAGATTCTTTTCCAGCCTGATGAACATCAACGTCTCTCTTAACGTCTTCAGAAATCTAAAATGTATCACTGACTGAAACAAGGAATCATTTTTACCTCCTTACACTACTGCTAGATATGACTTTTAGGATCTAGCTAGCCATGTTTTGTGATTTTAGTAATATATGCCTCTTTTTTAAGACATCAGCTTCAGTTTGGGTCGTTCAAGAAGACTTTTCACGCTGGTGGAAGTTGTGCTACACGGGAGT
>JBAMHV010000025.1:3469931-3481079 GCA_037177535.1 Pseudomugil gertrudae
CTTGTGTTGTTTTATTCTCTGATGTTCGTCGCTTTGGATAAAAGCGTCTGATAAATGCCTGTAGAATAGAATAGAATAGAATAGAATAGAACAGAATAGAACAGAATAGAATAGAATAGAATAGAAAAAAGATATCTAAGAAGATGCAGAAACCTACCAAGGCGTTAGAAGAAGCTAGAGAATAGTAAAGATAGTAACTTCTTTATCGCAATAGCCATACGTACAACCTGTACAGCACCTATAGTGTGCATGTGTGGTACTGCAGACAACCTGCAAGTTTTACAGTGCTGTCATCAAGGCATATGAAGCTTAATTACTGTTGTTACCTTCTGTACCTAACTACATGTATAAATAAATGTTTATTTATTTGCAGATGGATTCTCTTTTTGGCTGTTTCTGTATAATAACATCACACTTGGACCCATACACATTAAATAAAAATGGGTGGTGTGTCCACACTTGTGACCGGCTCTGTCATTTACATGTCTGCGTGGTTGGTTTCACTTTTAGCATAACATCATATTCTGTAAACTCATTATATACTTGATATTTTTAAGTATTTACAAGCCAAATATTGCCCAAAAAAAGCCAACTTTTAATGAGAACGGAAGAATTCTCAAACGTCAAATAGTTTTCTACAAGTAGCAGAAAATGGGCGCTAAAATGGTGTAGCTGTGTGGTTTTACTGGTGGTACAGGTACTCGGAACAACCTGTAGCTGAAATAGTGCAATAATTACCTCTAAGACATGTCGCATTGTAACAAAAAGAAGAAATTGCATTTATATATGTGACGGTATAAAAGTTTCGTTCAGTAATGCTAATAGTAATAACTTTATAAAAGGGTTTTCTACTATATATGCTATAAATTTAGGTGCATTTTCTTAAAATGAAACAGCTTAAGTATTTAACTGCCAGATATAGTACTAATCAAATTTACTGCAACAAATATCTGACCTGAAATGCAGCACTGCAGATCTGTAATGCTTTTCTGTTTCTGTATGCATTATTATCTCCCTGTAAGAGAGAGGACACACTTTCCCAATTCACCGCAGCCTCAAAGAGGAAAGGAAGGCCCCAAAACCATCGATTTTCACTACAAAGATTTTCACCCTCTTCTTTTCTCCACACCGCCTCCTTTTTTTCCTCTTCAAGTAAAATATTATAACAGACAGGCGAAAAGATGGAGGTGAAATGAGCAGAAAGGACGGCTGGAAGTCAGGATGTATGCGGGCGAGTCGGTGTGGGGAGGGAGGAAGGTGAGAGTTAGGAGGAGGAGGAGGTCAGGTTAGGGGTCACGTGTGCGAAAGAGATAAGACCTCCTCATTTCATTTTGACTGACAGGCTGGGGGAGGGCTCAGAAAAAGCCCTCGGAGAGAAACACACACATCACCGCTCCCTCCATCATTCTCTTTTCTCCCTGTTGCTATACCTTCTCTAGGCCATCACTCTCTCCACCTCTGTCATACTCTCCATCACCCTGTCACCTACTTCTATATATGCTTTTTATTTTTAACATATACTCTCGGTTTGCCCTCAACTCTTCTGTCCTTTTGTTGCATCCTTGGTAATGTTTCTCTCTGTCTGATTTCACATTTATTATTTCACACAGTTTTTTATTTTGATTTAAAAGAAATGTTATGCTTATAAAACATGTTAAGTGTATTTTTTTATTTCAGTGTACTCCATTTGACTCGATGAGGTTAAGGTATGACATGGTTTGGATCAATTAACCTTGTAAAAGTGGGACAACACAAAAAACTGTAGCTATGTCAGCATTGAGGAGTTAAATTATCTAAAAGAAAGCTGCAGTATTAAAGAGCATGTGTACTGCTTTGAGGCTTCTCATACATTTTAATGTGTCATGTTTTCTTGGTAGGGGTGAAAAGTCTAGTTCAGGTTAAAAGTTTACAAAACCAAATCAAGTTTACACTTGCAGATATTCTCAGGCTGTCTAATGCAAATTCACCCCCCTTTTATTTATAATTACATAAAAGAAGACATCTGCAAATAAACCTCAACAACACTGTGTTGTAGTTTTTAAACTAGGTTTACAGGTAGATTCCGTTAGAGATGTGTTTGAAGTCACCTTCACTGCAATTGAATGAATGAAATGAATGAATGATTACAAAATACTTTATTAATCCCAGAGGGAAATTCAGAAATGAGCCACGTGAGCTCATAGTGGATCATTTTATACTGTTTCATCATGTTTTAGCCAGATTTTCACTTTGGAAAATGCTATGCTAGTTCCAATGCTAGCACATGCTAGCGTCTGCTATGTGTGACTGACTTAGAAGGGATTAATTTGGTCATTTGCTACAGCTTTAATGATTTTATATTTATAAAAGTAGTACATTGGTACAGCTGTATCTATCTTATAGTTAATATTATTATTATTTCATTATTATTATGTGGTAATGCATATTCTAATCACTGCAAGCACAAGATAAATGGATGCTCATGTGCTAACTTTTGAACATGCCATATGCTAGCAATGCAAGCTAGTAAGTACCGGTAGTACATTTTCTTGTACTTTAAACCACTTTTAACCATTTTCAGTTTAAAAAACTTTAAGTATAAAACTGGCATAGTGGGATTTATGTTGTAAAAATTTTAAAAATAAAGAACAAGAGTTATCAGCTGTAGGCTACACAGTCTAGTCTCTATCTAGCTGTTTGTAAAATGTGTGGCTTTTCATGAAAAGTTTTTGTAGCAGTCTGCTTATGTGTTAGGTGAAACTGTTTGATTTTTTAACAGTGAAATTTACTGTTTTAATAAACAAATACACCTTTTCCTGTTGGAGTTTAGATTGACATCGGAGGGGTTTCAATACAACACACTGTCCACACTTATGCTTCACACAAAATTTCCAGACACAACATAATCCTTTGGACCACATTACAATCAGCCAGTTAACAGTTTCATGTCAATCAATATACATATAATATAATGCTTTTAGTTTAAAAACATCTAAAAAAAAAATTTGTGCAAGAACCATTTTTCCATATGATTATGTGAGTTACTATAAGATTGTACTTTAGATTGTACTGGGAATCCTGTTCAAGATCTCCAATCGTTCAGAAATCAAGTTGCAAGCGTTTACAATGAAAAACTTTTATCACAGTTATACTTGTTGAGGTTTTTATATGTTATGTTTATATATTGACTGTGGTTCCTGTTTTATCTGCTGTTTATTTTTTCTCTTTAATATTTGATCAAAACTAGATGTTATGTATCAGCTTTTGAGTAAAGAATTGAACTAATTCTTCAGAATATCATAGTTAGTGCGTTCTGAACAGGCTTAATAATTCATGTTTTAGATGATAAACTTTAGAGTCTCATGGATTATCTAACGTCCTCCGCGTCAGGATGATAAACCACTGCAGGTTGTGTACAGAAGGTGTTTTTGGCCTTGGTTTTTGACTTCTGTCATGTAGATTTTTATGTTTAAAGGTTTTCACTGCTAACGTAAAGATCACTCCAATCTACTAAAAACAACTTGACCCTCAACCTTAAAGAGTCACACAAACCCTGTCTTTGCCATTTAACTGCCCAAGCAAGAAAAGAAAGATGCAAACAAAAGCTCGAGCACCATTCCAGCAAGCATTATCTCCATTTTTTTAGCACCAAACAATGCATGACAATGCACGGCAACAACAGGAGTCTTTATGTGAAGCGGCAGAATAGAGTTGAGGCCGTTGTGAGAAGTGGCAGAGGAGACGAGACAAAGCGGGATGAGAAGGACGATCTTCATTGTGGCGTCTTTTCTCATTCTGCCATGAAAGACACCGGCGAGGAGTCCTCAGGGCCGCTGCCAGCTGCAGAACAATCACACCCATACGCCACAACCATCCAAACACATTAGGAGAGCATTGTCGAAGCTGTAGCTCTTCATATTCATCTGCACTCTGCTGAATGGCTGTTCAGAGCTCGCGTGCAATCACAACATCGCTTCATATCTGAAACATCTTTCATTTACATAACGCTTACATTCACACGCCCACGTGTATTTTCACCACCTTCTTAAGGCATCGTTTAATTTTTTTCCTAAAGGGATCGTCTAAAATAGGCTTTAATCAGGGTAGATTAGATGCCATTTTAGATGTTATGGATGGAACTGGCATTTAGAGGTCTTTCTTGGCTCAATCATGCCAATAAGACACATAGTGAATAAAGGGAGAGTATAATCTATGCATCTCTGGTTCCACAGGATTATGGCAGAAGAGAGAGAGGGTAGAGTGAAGGGCTGGAAAGAAATGGTGAGTAAGGGAGAGTGACGGAGTGGGAAAAGGCGACGGATGTCAGGTTCTTCTCTCCATATAAAACACCAGACGCAGCAGTGAAGGGGATTGGATTCACTTTTTAAAATGTCACCCAACATCTGTTTCATATTTATGATGGTGGCGCTGCCTCTCCGATGCCCCCTTCAACACTCTGGCGATTCTATCTCTGCCTCGGATTACCCTCACTACCCACCAATGCATAATTTATAAGGCTAATCTTTCAACGAAAGACTGCAGACAGGGAGGAAAGGGAGTGTGGGAGAGGGAAAAAAATGGATTATAAAGAAAAAAAAGTGCCACAGATTTTTTGCTGATATGTGAAGCAAATGGCTGATTTTGCCGATGATACCTTAAGTATCTCGTGTAGTCATTAACAGGATTAAGTGAGTGGGCTTCTGATAAGGTGGGAAAACAATTCAGGATTCGGCACATCTTGTCCTCTTTAACCCAAACATAGACATATCAGTGTATGTGGCCCATGTTTTTCTTTCTTCTGTAATTTGTGATGCCTTCAGATTCGTCGGATAAGCTTCGGATGTCATTAATATCGCTAATGATGGCGTTATAGCTCTCTCCCCATCGTAGTTGTATCACAGATTATGCTCGGAGGGTGGAATATCTCAGAAGATTCTGTGATTTCCCCTGTTTTTTGCCATATTGCTGCTTGTTTTACACCGTAAACCACAACAGAAAAGAGCGGTATACATCGTGACCCACCTAGCATCTGGATTTTGGTCCTTTCTTCTCACGTCTGTCCATCCACATCTAAAAATGACTTTCATTCCCTTTTTCTTTCCTTACTCAGCCCTGCTCCCTTCCCATCTGCCCCCTTTTTCCGTCAGCTCTATTATGAAAAGTACACAGTTTCGATAGAGTGCCCTTCTGACATTTTCGACTTATTAGCTAGTTTTCATGCCGTCTTCAATCAACCCCCTTAATCCTCACAGGGAGAAGCGCTTTTAATTCACAGATGGACTGATAAGGGGCAGAAAGCGGCAGAAAGGCAGCGGCAACGCTAGCAAAGCAGGCCTCGGATGAGGACGGGGGGGAAAAAAGGAAAAAGCAAACGAAAAGACGGGAAAAAAAACGATTTACACGTAGATGAATCGTGCTTACAAGATGGAACCCTGGGCATTAGGAGCGGATCTGAATTTCCTATCTGTCATTTTTTTCACCTCCCCTCCCCTTCCTCCACCAGTCGCATTTGTTCACTGTTTTTTTCTTCATTCCTTCTCTCTCTCTCTCTCTCTCTCCTCCTTCTTCTCCGCCATTACCCTTGCTGATTGCAATCTTTAAGCGCCATTGGGCCCACTGCTTCTGCAGTTTTTAATCTGTCTTTAATCCCATAGATTTTAAATATTCCCCAGCTCCCGGAGACTGGAGGCAATTAACTGCCCTTCTGATGCTCTCCTTATCAGTTGCCTCCTTGTATCTCTCTGAAGCAGCCTCAAGACACTGCCAGAGCTGACAAATAATACCGCCATTTACCGCCGAGCATCCTCGGGGACTAGAAGGGAGCGCGCGGCACAGCCACCGCCGCATTCTAAACAGGTATTTGGTAAACATATCATACAGAGGAACGTGAGGAAGAAATATACTGCAACAACACTCCCAAAAGCAATGTATGTTTGTCTGGCTGCCATTTTGCAAGTGTGTATGTGTGTTCTCCCTCAGAGTGAAGACAAAAGATTGTCCTCTAGCCCTGTGCTGATGCAAGGAGGGGCGCTTGGTTGTATGGGATCCTTAGCCTGCTGTGTTGATACTAATACATGCTGGTCTGGTGTGGCACTCCTTTATGGTGTTCATGCTGAGGAAGTGAAATGAATAGGGCATGTTTTAGATGTATAGCTCTGTGTCTCCTGGTTTTGTTTGGCTCTCTGCCTGTCTATCTGTCTTTTAACATGGTGGTAGATTGCATGAAGATATTGGCCTGAAACCGAGCTCTGAAAGGAACGTGACAATGAAAGGGGAATGGTTTTATTTGTGCCATTTCCTGCAATGCCTAGAGAGTAATTCAGGTAAATGTTGAGCAAATGGACTCACACTCATCGTCTTTGCTGATTAGGTTGGGAGAATTCATTATTTACCTATACACAACACTTGACCGAATTTCAGTGACTTTCGGTTCTTATTTTTAAAGATCATAAGGAGCTTTGTGTTGTATTGACCTTTTCTAACTGGTCTGGATCCACACAAGATGGCTGGGGTTTCCTTTTCCCTATCTATCCAATCACTCCTCTGTATAATGCAATCACCAGTCCATGCACCACAAGCCTGCTAACAACACCACAAGACACTGCCGCTAAGCCAGACCCGGCGGGCTCAGCCAAACCCAACAGATAACCATCAGCTAAGAGCTTTGTGACATCATCAGACAGAGACGGCTACTGACTCCATGCCAGGTTGGAGAGCTGCTAATCCAAACCACAGACTACAACAACACAGACAGAGACAAAAGCAGAGAACGTGCATCATTACAAACACTCTTAGATTCTTAAGCTCTATGTTGACCCAGACAACACAATCTCTGTAATAGACCTTGTACCTTTATTCAGGTCAAAACTGGTGAGATGAAGATCATAATTCACACTTTCTAATTGTTCCTGCTCACGGTGAGTCCCGGTAAAAAGCTCATAACCGAATTGCTTGACAATTGTCGCCGTTATCTTCTCGTCTCCAGTGTTGGATTACATTGTGCACGAGCTTCTCACCATTAAAATCACATTCAATTACGTGGAGACTGGGAAGAAAGGCAAGACAGCAGTTAATGGAGAAGCTTGTCAAATTAGGAGTGCAAATGCACCACATATGCCGGCTTGTGTACTTTCTGTACATAGAGATGATTTTCAAACATCTCCTCTCTGACTTTCAAATATAAGTTTTCTCTTCAGATCTGCTACCTCTGAGATTTCCCACAGAAGGAGCAGGATGTAGCATTACACATGCAGCTGAGTTGGGCCGTGGCCAAGCAAACCCTCAATGCATCATGGGATCATCTCCTCTTGAGCAGCCACTCCTGCAAACATGACACAGCTGCAGCTTCATTTGTTTACCGTCATATCTACAACAGGACGACCTCTTATACGAAACCATGACAGCACGTATTCACTCCTTTTTGTGCACAATCTTTAATCCACTCCCACATGTTTACACTTTTCTTTTTAGATGTGTTTTGTGTGGTTTGGGAGGTTAAGCCGGTGCTGCTCTCGGAGCATGGCCGATACCGATCCAGAGAACCGCGGGGTCTGAGCGGGCCAAGGGTCCACAGCTCAGTCCACAAACAGGAAGGCTGTGCCAGGCAGGACGTAGGCCAAAAGCGGAGGGGAGGAGGGAGTGTATGCTGCTGCTGCTGGTGGGAGTAGAGAGAGAACCACTCTCATCCTTTTAAAACCTCGGCACTTGGGTCACACTAGGGGGCCACCCAATTTCACACTGCAGAGCGGCTCCCTTACACACAAATACAAGTACAGAAAAACAAAAACAACCACTTCTGGACGACTTTTCCCCCCCTTTAACTTGAAAAGGTTGTGGAAAGTAAGGTGAGCATGTTCCCGTAGCCTCGTGTTTTCCAGCCACAGGTCAAAGATTGCATTTTCATCCCTGCAAAAATATAACGCACTCCAGCACTTTGCCTCAAATCCAATCAAGCTCTGTTATCAGCTCTTTTCTCATCAAGGAAGGCTGGTGGGGGCGGAGGGGGGCTAAGCCGACTCCCACCCCATCGCCCGAGCTACACCAACCCCTCACCCCTGCACACATACACACACTCCACCCGAATCCACCCCACCGACTCCCTATACCCTCCTCCCCTGGTTTCCGTGGTGACTGCTAAGCCCGAAGTTACGGCAAAGCTGGTGTGCCGCTGAGCCCTGGGCAGGATTTGTGACAGAGAAATCACATCAGCCTATGCTGATTAACAATTCCATTCCACCCTGAGATTTATATAAAAAAACTATCTTACATTTGGCTTTTTAATAGGAACGATCGCTATCTCAAATTGAGTCCCTGCAAACTTTAATAAAGGCTACAGGGTTGAGTGGCATTTTGCATGCTGATTTAGGCCCGATTGGCGGCTTTTGATGAGAGGGAGGCTGCTATGTAAAGCGGTGCTCCTAGCGCTTTTCCACATCGCCGGTTCAAATGCGGAAGGATAAGAACATGAAGAAAAAAATACCACTTCCATCTGCAATCTCCGGATTTCTCTCTGCTTTCCTCCCTCACTCTCACACTCTTTTTTTCAGAAAATGATTGACTGTTGAATATGAATAAATGGAAAGGGATGAAGCAGGAATAGAGAGACTGTGCACTGCAGACAGAGGAGAGGTGGAGGAAGAGATGGAGAGAGGGAGCAGGAATAAAAGAAGCCGTCTCTCCTGGACTGTTTTTCCCCCCTCTGGAGGTGAAAAATAAAATCATAAAGCCAAGGTTTTTATGCTCTCCCATTCTGACATTTGGAGAATGGTATTAGTGTAGAATATTCTGTGTACAGAAAAGGACCATGGGCATGAGAGAGAGAGTGGAAGGAGGGAGGAAGGGGCATCAAATAGAAAAAAAAAGAAAACTGGAAACACTTATCCCCTCCGCCCATCCGCTCCGACCCCACAAATCTACATCAGCATTAAAAAAAACTATTTATAGAAAGAGTTCAGCTTAATGGGATAATCAGCTCTTTTTGTAAAGATATTGAATAATCCCTGATAGTTTATATGGGCATAAAGATTTAAAACACTTTCATTAGATATGCAGAATATTGGGGGCATTTTTAGTTTAGCTGAGACAAAAGAAGCTGAGTGGAATAAATTCCTGAGGCGCTGGGTCGTGAATCTAGAGGGTTTGACACCAACATTTCCTGTTATTTATAAGCTTGTATTGCACAAGTCATCACACCGAGGAGAGAAAAAGGAAGCAGGTAGTGTGATAAGTGTTGCTTTTGTAGGTCAGGTTGAGCAGGTATGTTGTCCTGTCTCCAACGACAACACGTAGCGAGTAAACGTTGTGTTTTCATCACATCAGATGCAGAGTTTAGCTCACTTTATCCACTACCAGAAGCACTGAGAGACAAAGAGGAACGAGAGATGGAGTGTGGAATGGGGGTGTTGAGGGGAAGAGGGCCAATGGAAGGCATCCAGGAGGATCAGTGAGTAGGGCATGCTGCCAATGCCTGGCACACACACACACTCGCTTACACACACACTGAATTTATTTCTGCCCCGCCTTTCTCCCTCAAGGAATCCCTCACACACCCTGCAGGGTGGACACCATCCACCAGGCATCAGTATCCCACCCCTGTGTATCAGCAAGCTCCTACTGAGATGCCCTGTTATAGATGGAGGATGACACATTAGCCAACCAAAAATGCACCAAGAAGTGTTTATCCACAAATAATAAATAGTAATAATATGAAATAATAATAAATAATGATAAAATAAAATAGTATGCTTACTTTAGATCCTTGTCTTGTAGGTAAAATGAGCCATTAGTCATCTGCAGGCAGTGAAATCATCCCTGATAGATGATTGTAGCAACCATACATGCTATAGTTAATGCAGTATTTGTAATATCAACATTTTATGCTTGTACGCAGTCGGTGGTGCTGCCAGTGACTGCAAACAGTAAGTAAAAAAAACATTTTTAATGAAATGTGTACCTACTAACATTATTTAGTCAGAAGGTGGCCTGATGAGGAGCGCTGGAGCTTTTTCATGCGTCATTTATAAAAATGTGTGACGTGCTGAGCAATAACTATAACACATTTTTTATTAGTTACCAGATTACTGGTTGTAATAACCAAACTCCTTTATGTGCTTCACGTCTGACTTAGTTTGATCATTGTGGGATGACCACAGTTTCAGCAGGGTCACATGTTTAACTCCTCATCATTGATTTATGCCTTAGCTGAGTAACTAACTAAGAAGTAATCAATACTTCTGTGCTGTTTGTAAATGTTTAGACTGATTTATGATCTCATATAATCATAAAGTCCTGTATAGGAGCTTATGCTGCTATGTTCAGACTGCAGGCTAAAGTGACCCAGACCCATTGTTTTGCTCCTATGCGACCCAGGCTACTCGGATATGTGTCTCTAAATCTCATCTTTTGCCATGCGATTTACGTCTGGACACCCAGGTCACATTAATCCTGTTGTTGTACAGAGAGATGCTCCTCGTCATTGGGAAAGTATTTATAAACTCCTTATCTGTAAAGGCGCTCGCATCAATCCCACCACTCCTCCTGCGACTCCGTACCAACACGTTTCTTCATAGAGACGTTGCTGCCATTGCTCCATAAAATGCCAGCCGACTCTTCCAATAATAAATTTAAAATGGCCAGATAATCGTTGGTGTTAGTGTCTATTTTTCCTTCTTCAACACTATGATGGCACATGCATGATCACTGTCAGGTCGCCGTGTCTTCTACGCATGCTGGACGCTTTTGTGTGCATGAGGTTCAAACAGGAAATCACATAGGAGTCACCTTTAATTTAAATAAGAACATAGTTTTAGAGATATTTATAGTTTGTATAGTTTTTTTACACCTTAATCTTTGCTTCAACAATTTTCCAAACATAACAATAATTTTAGTAATTTTATGGTATCAAGTCTTATATGATTTAGTTGCACAAAGTCAACAAAACACAACATAAACTCTGTAACTTCTATCCATCCATTTTCTACCGCTTTTCCCTAAACGGGGTCACGAAGGGGGCTGGAGCCAATCCCAGCTTACATCGGGCGAGAGGCAGAGTACACCCTGGACAGGTCGCCAGTCCATCACAGGGCCAACACACACATAGACACACAACCATGCACACACACACTCCTATGGACAATTTAGAGTCTCCAATCAGCCTATCCCCAAGGTGCA
>JBAMHV010000025.1:3578962-3593092 GCA_037177535.1 Pseudomugil gertrudae
ATAAGGTCTAATGTCATAGTTTATTACTTACATTGTGCAGTTTAAAGTAGAGGCCACAGGCATTGCACACCGGGTCCCCGTTGGCATTTCTCCGCCACAGCGTCGTTGTTGTCGTTTGACAGTTTGCGCATGACGTCCCTGCGCGCCTGGCTGCGGACTGCGCCAAAAATCAAACAAAAAAATTAAAAAAAAAAAAAAAAAAAAAAGGGGTGGGGGCAAAGAGAAATAGCAAAATTAAGTCGCGTGATTTTTAAATGACAAATCAACACGAAGATTTATCATGAGAGAAGTAAAGGCCTTTTTTTTTAAATATAAGAAGAAATGCAGAATATATAATAGCACACAAAACTAAATAATATGAAATATATCTATAGGCTTCTGATTGGAGCCTGTAGATTATCCAGAATGTAATATTACATAATAAGCTGTGAAGAGTTATTTACAGTTAGCAGTTTAAACAGCATCATTTACAGTATGTTTATCCATCCAATGTCATGTTTTACATGTTTGCAACACATTAAAAAAGTTTAATAGGGCCAGAAACACCCCAAAAAACCCAGTTAAAAATAGCGTCATGCGCATGCCTCTGAGAGAATAAATATTTACAGCAGAGAGCTATTAAATGTGATTAAATTTCCCCTTAAAGTGCATGTTTGCGTCACAAAGCTTTGCCTCCTGACGTCAAACAATATAACGAAAAGAAGAAAGGAAATGTAGATTTGGCATTGATTAAACTGGAGAAAAAAATGGTTTAGAGTATGAATTTTCCTAGTGTGGGCCCTTTGGGTAGAAAATAAAAGAAATGTGGTGAAATAAAAGCATATGGAAAAAGTGCACGCCACTTAAGAGCAAAGTGAAGATAGAAGGTGTTTCTGGCTCCGCTGCAGGCTGCTAACAGAGTTAAATCATGTCTTCCAGTGGATGCCTTCCTGCCCCATAGCTCACTTTCCTGCACACGCTTGACATTGATGTTATAATCTCTAAAAAGAATCAATAGACAGGTGACCGCAGAGGACGCGCTATAACGTAAAGGACTACATTATCTCGTGGAGGGATTTCCAATTATACACATGCGGTGGCCTAATACCCCCTGCAACTGCGACTCACCAATCAGGATGGAGGAATGATTTGACGTTTTATCACCTCTTCAATATCGTTTTAAATTGACTCCCCAAATTTCTAAATCAGATTTATTCAAACACATAAAAAAGGAGGCCGTGAAACCTCAGAAATAAAAAAAAAACAAGACCAAATCATATTTTGGCCTTAAATTCTCCTCCTTTAATAAGTCAGCTCTTCCTGATCCTTGGCCTCTTTAGTCCTATATTTAAAAAGAAGTGAATAAAAAGTTAATTTTATAAGTGGAAGTCGCCCATGCTTGACCATCCTGGTGATTGTGGCACTAAGTCGTGACTCCATGCTGGCCCTGGCCTGACTGGGGCTCGCGCCGCAGCCTTTATGTTTTGACTGGGGGAAGCTGGGTTGTGTTGTTATCTGCGCTGCTCAGATATCCGGCAGCCTTTTCCTGAGATGTCGGCTTTTCACATTAGAGGACAAGAAGTCCAGCACAGAATAAAGCCTGGACCGCCATCTTTGCCTCGAAAGATTTTATTTTTTTTACCTCCCAAAGCCAGGGGAACTCTGCTAAAGCTCGACTTGCTTTGATGAGAGGGGTTTTCCCTCAAATAACTGCAAAAAAAAAATAGCTCCAGTTGCACAAAAAAAAAATAGACTAACAATGCAACTGCAACAAGCGAATGCAACAATGGTGCAAAAGGGAACTGAGCTGCAGCTGCTTTAACAAGCTGGAGCAGAAGCTCTAACAGAATCCTCTGAATCAATGACAGATTGGAGCAAACTAAGAGAATAGCATCGTCATTGCATCTTTTTTATATAAAAAAATGAGGGGAAAAAAACGGTGCAGTTTGTTTTTTTTTTCTATGGTAGTATCTGAAAACAGAGACCTGCACTTGTCGAGTCAATTTCCTGCAGCTAATAGGCCTACTTCTTCCTGGATAGGGGAAAAAACAGAGAGAGAGACGGAAATGTCATCAACAGAGAAATGTGGTGGAGACGTACCAGCCGCCGCTTGGGTTTGATGAGAGGGCGATTCTGCCCGTTCATCTTGTGATAGAGTCCGCAGGCGTTACACAGATAGTGACCCGTACCGTCCCGCCTCCACAGCGGAGTCGACGTGGCCCCGCAGTTCACGCATTCTCTACCTTCTGCAAACGCGCACCCACACACACACACACACACACAACACGGAGACAGAGGCCAGGTCAGTCCTTTAGTTCCACATAAAAATGCATCTGATGCGTAAATTCAGCGCTGAAAGGAAATGTTTGGTAACAAAAACACATCTTAATAATGATTTATAATAAATAAAATGATCAGTTAAAACATTAGCTGTTTATTTAACACACACACACACATACAATAGGGTTGTTTTAAGGTCCATGAAAACCACTAAAGTCCCCGAATAGTTTTATTATAAGGGAAATTTTCCTGCTAATATTAAATATTATTAATAAACCTAAATAATAATGAATCAGTGAGTGTAATGTGTTTGAAACGGGGTGTGTCCTTTGTTTTTTTTTTTATGGCTGAGTGTGTAGATTTGGCACTTTAGTGACACCGACAGGTGAGACGCCTGAAACTGAAACAAGGCAGCTTCAGATTGTTTGAAAGCAGATTCACGCAGGGTTTTTCTGAGCCACGACAACATTTTGCTTTCTCATGCAGCCACGCTTCCCCTTTTTTTCATGCTGCAAAAGAAACAGAGCTCGACGTGTTCACAAAGAGACAGTGAAGGCCGGCTTGTTTAGATGTGTGACAGGCGCATGGGAGTGTGTGTGTGTGTGTGTCTTTCTCTTTTGGCACGAGCAGAGTTTGCTGAAATCAAACAGGAACTGCGTCGGATCCAGTGCGCATATGAGCTGAGAAGAGAAAGAGCAGGCCTCTGCAGCGCACTGAGCTGCGGATAAAGCGCACCGCTCTGATAACCTCATTAAAACATCGCAATACTCCTCAAATCGCGAAATATCTTTAAATGCACATCATCTCACATGATCCTCGAATTAAAAGTCTTTTATTTGCTTTATGATGCTGAATAATCCCGGTGATATGCATCAACTAATCCACTGTTTTCTAAAGACGCAGATATTAATCTCATTACAGAAAACTGCTTTTCAGCTGCGCTGCAATAACCTTTTCAAATAATTACACTCATTTCACCATGTAGAGAGCTCTCTCCCCTCTTTTTCTCTCTCTGACTTTCCCCTCCCCTCCCCTCGGTTCATGCAGGCTGTCGCGGCGGCGATGCAGCCGCTTTTTCCCCGTGAATGAACGCGCAGCATCCGGTGCGCTACCGCTTGGGTAAACAATGCAACTGTGGCGCGCGCTGGTCTGACAGTAATGGGATTATCTTAAACATATAAACGGGGCGACACAGCCCAGAGAGCTGGCTTCAACTCTTGTCTCTGTGTCCCCCTTTCTGGTGTAGGAGGAGATAAGGATGGGGAAGCGAAATTAATCCACAAATTAAAATTCAGAATTTATTAAATTGAGGACGTTTTTATTTAAACTGAAAAATATTTTTTTTCTAAATCCATTCATTTTTCCGCAATTAAATGTGCAAATTATTAATATTATTATATGAGAGAGGTGGTTTGGGGGCGTCCTGTATTAAAACTATTTCAACTTGTCTGCTCTTTAACGTTTTGATTGTGGGATTTATTTATTTGTTTGTTTATTTATCTGGACAGTGAGATTTCACATGGCTGCTCATTAAGGCTGAAAATCTGGGGAATAATGTTAGATCAAAAGGGAATGTAATAAAGCGCACGCCTACCTGAACAGGACCTTGTTTTTGGTCTTGTTTTGGAACCATAACTAGAAGATGACCCACCTATCAGGCTACTTGGTGGGAAGAGGCCTGGGCCGTATTCATAGGGTGGGTATGTGGCGATCGGATGGTGGGCAGAGGCTGACCCTGGTCCGATTGATGCCACGCTCCGGCTGTGAGCTGATTCAAGTTTCATACTGTCGGCCAGGGTCACCTGGTACTTTATGCACTCTTTGTCCTCCTGCCGCCCGGAGCTGCTGGAGCTGGGGTTGGATATGCCCGGATCCGGGGATACGTCTTTCGGAGGGGTCGGGGGAAACGTGAAGAGGTGAGGGCTGGTGTGACCGGTGGGCAGGGAAGCGGAAGAAGCCGGGGGATAGACGGACAGACCGGCTGGAGAGCCGTGGTGCAGGGGGTTCTTGGGGAAGGGGCTCAGGTTCCACGGAGAGCTGCTGTGGTGTGGGGTGATGCCTTTGCTCCCCTCCAGCCAGGGCAGAGAGCCGTGCAGTAATGAAGGACGGCACACCTGGCTACCTGAGGAAACCAAAACAAGGCTTAACAATTACATCCATCATCCATTTAGGCCTGAACATGCAGGATTAAACTAGTTTAAATAATAAAAACAACAACATAAACCAATAAGAAGCAGCTTTTTATCGATGATTAGCGGAGATAAATTCTTTGGTATCATTTAATTCCTTTCTCGAGGAACAAAACAGTTTCATGTAACCGCACATGAAGAATTTTACCGTTCATGTTTCCCGTCGAAAGGGCCTTGATTCAACTCGAAAGCCTTCACAAAGCATTTAGACTATCCGGGCTGGCATTTCAGGAAGTTACAATATAATGTAGGAAACCACGCGCATGCCTTATTATAATAAATCTAAACGCTCACACAACCAGAAGTAAAAACAAGCTGCTTAAATACACACATGCAACCATGAATTCACTGCCATGAATGCGTCACATCACTCTGGTGATCAAATAAATAAATTATGAACAAGTTTTTTTCTGCTTTTTGTTTAAACAAATCTTATCTGAGTCAGCTCGTCTCTAAAGTTTGGACGGGAACTGAGCGGGATAAAGACCAAAAGCAAACCAGAGACACATATTTACGGCGTGATTTAACAAAACCTCTCTGGTTTTTAGACAAATGGGGCCAAAAAAAATGGAAACCGGGTCGTGACCGCACTCCAAATAATTCCGAGAACCGCGACAGTAAAGGAGTCTCCCCTGCGTGTCTGAAATTACGCACCGGCTTCTGAAGAGGACATTATTAAATAAAAGGCCTAAAAAAAAGGCCGTTTTTACTTACTGTGTGGAGGAGGAGGGTACCTCTGGACGGCTCGGACAGAGTTTCCATAGTATGGAGAGACGTGGTTCCCCTGTCCATCAATATTAAAGAGTACATCCACATCTTCAGGGAGAGAATACTGCGAAGGGTCCATGTACGAGTGACCGAGGCCCGGGTGATGTGAGCCGGGATGCTGCTCGTTCAACACCGCGGGATGATGGCTCATCCATCGTGGCTGATCCGGACTTACTTCCATCGCTTTGTTTTTAGTTTTTTTTTTCTCTTAACAAATGTTCATGTACGCCGAGACAAAGCGGCACAGCTCAAAAGATGAGAAATAATCAGTCCCAAATCCGTTTGCGTTAAATCCACAGGTTCCGCGTTTGCTTCCGATCACCTGGAGACAAGAAAGAAGAATTTAATGTCTTATTTTCTCAGCGGAGCTCGCGCGCAGCACCTTTAAAAGAAGCTGGTGGGCGTCACGCGCTTTTTGGGGGGATATTAGGAGAGGTTTAAACATACCCTGCATTACACATGCAACAAAGTGTCACATAAATACGTCCAAAATGGAATCCAGTCCCCTCGCAGAGCTCCTGAACTTCTTCCTTTCAGAAAGGGAGAGAAAAAAGTCAACGTTTGAGCCGCGGGTTCAACAAGTAGGCGCGCGGGGCAGCTTCACATGCACTGACCAGCAACAGCAAGTTAAAGTCTGATCAAATCTGTTTGTGCGCAGTTGGGTAGCCCTCTCCATTAACACCGCTCCTCTCTCTCTCTTTTCACCCTCCTGTCGTGCTGTGCGGCTCGTGCGCACTCACCCTTGTTCTGCCTCTCTCTTGCTCTCTCTCTCTCTCTCTCTAGTTTTTTCTCTTTTTTTTTTACAGTGAAGGCATTCTTTTAGGATGGCGCCAGGCAGCTCAATGCTTGCAGACAGCTGTGGCGCGACGCAACTTAAGGAGGGTCTGTCAGTGTCATCAGTTAAGGGGCGGGGCCTGTGCTAATTGAAATTAACTTGGGTCTGGAGAGAGGCAAAAGTACTTCTAGATTTTTTTATTTCCTTTTTCTGAGTTAATAAAGAAATTAAGAAAACATTACTGTATTTTTTGAAGGGTTAAATAATTATTTTTCTTTTCCTAATGTTTTTACTTTTATTGTAAAAATAAAAGACATTAATAATAAACTTTAAAAATAAAATATGAACCTTTAAGTTAAGAAAATACCCCTAAAATACTCCGCACTAACGCAGATAAAATGAGGCATTTATTAGCTGTAGTTTCTGAACACAGAGAGAGAGAAAGGGAGGCTGCGGCACTGCCTGTTGCTTTGGGCAAATGGCAGATTGTGGGACTTTTATGCTCTTAAAATTGTGACAGTGCGTCCTCTCGCGGTGGCAGGCACGTTATTCTAATGGCAGACCCAAACTGAGCCGGTTTCCTCACCATGCAGCGCGCACGGACATGGGACGCGGGGTCCTGGGCTTTTTAATTCTCTCATTTCTTTCTTTTCTTTTTCTTCGGCCTTTCAAAATAAGGTTTATTATTAGCTTTGAACGTCCCGGGCTTTTCTGTGCAGCAGGGTCAAAGAACAAGCAATGAATTATTTTATTCTTAAAGCATCAGATATCCCGCGTTTTTATCTAATAACCAATATTCACAATAAAAAAAAAAACATATTTTATATGTGTGTACATTTTTTTGTTCTAAAATATCAATCATGTTTATTTTAAGCCGCTTAATAAACACATTTTAAGTAATAATAATAATAATAATAATAATAATAATAATAATAATAATAATAAAAAACCGTTTTTTGTTTCATATTGACAATAGATTGGGTTACATGAGCGTGGCGGGGACTGGGGAGTATAAGCCGCTGGATGTGACGTCACTGATGTGTAACTAGTCAGGAAATGAACCTTCTCACTATGGGGTGGCAGCGGGAGCGCGCACGCCCTTGCACCACGTAGGTATAAGCATTATCCCAGAGAGCCTAATATCATGTTGGGCCTCCATAGTCATGGATCGGACCATGAACCATGAGGTTTGTCAGTGATAACCGACAGGATCAGATAGTTCTCTCTGAACGTGGCCTCTCCCTTCAGGTGACGTCTCCATTAGCTCTTGTGTTCCCAATTTCCACCCTCTCCACTTTTAAGGCTGCAGCCTGCGCGCATGGGAGCGCACACTTGAAGATAGAGTTGGCATAGCGGCGCATTTTCTGTTCTACATGATAGCCACTACCTGGAGAGGGAGGCAAAAGAAGGGGGGGAGCGTCTCTCACACTGGCAAACCTGAGACTGAACTTGGATGCAAACTGCTGTAGCTGCCATTGTCAAGCTGTCAACGGACTCGTGTAATTATCCTCTTGAAAAGTATCGCGGAGCCATTATCCGCAAAGTACCCCGTTATAGGTGCTCGAAGGCAACACATGATGGCAAATGTGGCCTAAAAATCCCGATTATGTTTTTTTTTTTTTTTTTGTCTCCACTTGTATGTGAAGCTTAGTGAATGGGACACAGCAGCCATCCCATGGCTTCGGTGTCAATGACGCATGAGCTCATCCTGCACGGAATAACACTATCTCCTAAAAAAAATGTCATTTTTAATCCAAAAAATAAGAAAAAGCAGCTTCAGTTTTTACTCTTTCTGTTTATTAGAGAGAGAAATGTGCAAACAGCCTCCATAGTGTATGTTTTAGGTTAATAGCTCACAAATAGCAACGCTGCTGCTTCGTAAAGGTTGATTCGGGTCCAGCCGCTCTGAGAGACTATGTCAGCCCAGACTGTGATTAAAATCAGGACATGGCACACTTTCTCTTTTAAAGACGTGAATGGATTATTCTGTTGCCAATGTGAGGGATAAAATATTTGAAAATAACGTCTCGCGTGCGTGAGTGCGCGCGCGCGCGTGTTTGTGTTTGTCCCTTCACATCCTGTGTACTGATCAGGAACTGCAATAATTGCTTTCCCCTCGTAAATATAAAATTTCCTTCCTTCAGCTCATTAATCAGGTCAGAGAGATGAAATCTCGCAACAATAATATTTAGACTTTATAGATTATAACGGTCAGATGATATCGCGAGACATGAGGTTTATAATAATAACTAGAGGGTTTAATTTTCCTTTTTCTTAAAGCGCCAATAAATTTCCTGAAATAAACACAAAAGACAAGAGGTGCAAAAAGACAAAAATAAATGTCGGTGTTTGGCTTTTCATTAAGCTCTGTTTCATCATTTCCTTTGATATTCGGGCTCGTAATGTGTCATATTCTTTCATTTGCTCCACAACACACTGACACACATACCGCGATTAATAATAATAATTAGACTCACAACATTATATAAGAATAAATAAATTAAAAGGCACACATAGCATTATTTTAAAACCATTTTCAATAGAGTGAAGGTTTTCTTGCTGGAGAGGAGAGAAAATGCAGATGCCAGTCAGACGTGGCATCAATATTTTACTGAGTAAAAGCTCGTTTTTTATATACATTCAGAAACTGCCAAAGCACCGCAGGTAAGCTGTTTGTTACAACACTGAGTCATTTGTCACCTTTCTTGTCTTTTCAAGAAAAGAAACCCTCATTCTCTCTGCATGTGAACCAAGTCGGCTTCTTAGAACAAAACGAGGGCGTCAAATTCTGCTCAACTGCCGCGAAACTTGAAAACAGGACAAGATTTCCTAGAATGATTTAGAAATGAGCACAAAAAATGTTCTTCGACAGTTTAAAAGTCAGTACCGTGAATTCTGTGTCATTCTTCCCAACAAAAAGGTGCAAAGTAAAACCAGAAAGAAAGAAAACTGACTGGTGATGCTTATCTCTCCACGCGCACTGATGTAATCTATTCACGCACGCGGCCTTTTTCACTTTTTCAGCCTATCCCCCCCACTAGGAGTCATTCAAACACCTCAATATATTTTGGAATAAATTATTAATTCTCCATAAACACACCTTTGAGTCCAAAAACGTCACAACAAATAACAAACCCACAACAAAATTATGCAACTAGCTGCTTGTTTCTCCTTAAATGCTCAAGGCAGTGATCCTTTTCATCCCACTACTCATTTAAAAAAATAATTGACACAGTTGGATTTTTTAATAATAAAAAAAACTAAAATCAGTCGAGTTCTTTTTGAGATACTGAAAGGAAGAAAAGAGAAAACCTGAAATAGCCTCTTGGATCAATAAGGTCTACAGATAACCGTTGGAGTCTTTGGTCTGTGCGCGCGCAATACCTCTTCATTTAGCACCCTAATCATTCTAACAGCGACACTTTCTCTGCCATATCAACACACATCGACCACGGACAGAGATGGAGGAAACTAATCACGGTGTGAGAAGCGCAGCTTCAGCAACTCCATTTTTTTCTTCTCCTTTTTAAAATGACCCGCCGGCAAGGTAATCAGATCAATTTCACGGGCTTGCGTGGGATTCTGCCTACACACCACCAACCTGAACGGTGGGTAATAGGTCGTTAAAAACCTCATCTTCGCTATTTCGGGGGTCAGTTTTGAGGCAAGTAGCGTAATTTCTCAGGAAAGAGGCTTTTAAAAAAAAGCACATTTCAATCCGAATGACGTTGGTGGAGCATGACTCGTAAACCAGTGATGATAAAACTAAATTTATCTTATGAAGAGCGTGTTTAGGTCAAATACAAAACACACGCGCAACAATGGCGGTCGCTGTGGATGTGCTGCAGCCTCTCATTCTGCAAGTGCAGATGATCAAGTCCAGTAAAACAGAAACAGCCTGAATAAAAAATAAAAGCTGATTTATTCACCGTAATCGCGTTTTTTTTTCGTTTCTTTCGATTTTCATTGAAGCTCAAAAGTTTCCCATCAGCACAAACGCAGAAGAAGAGGCAAGCCTATTGGACGGAGCATTTTTTAAGGATGCAGAATGTAAATATTTACTGACCTGCAGTGGACGCTGGATGGGGCGGTGGCGCGTCTTCTGCTGCTGTTAAAGGAAGAGTGACATAGAGATGAAGGCGCCGATGGCATTTAGAGACAAGCTGAGAGAGGAGGAGGGGGGAGGGAGGGTGGTGGGAAAGGCGAGAGTGCAGAGCTGCAGACGGAAAGAGGAAAAATATACACAACTCACAGCGGTGCTGCTGCTGGTGGTGATGGTGCGCGCGCCCGCCCTCGGTCACCGTGAGGGGAGAAACAGGCGCGCACATAGGCTACCATACGGGCCAACCAAAGGCGGCCTCTTTACGTTACACTGCCAGCTCTTCCGGGTCTGAATAGAAAGCAAACTAAAAGGCACAAACCAGTGGAAACAGGCCTACTTTACAGGGTTAATGTAGTCATTTCACTTTCAGACTGCCATTCATTTAGAAACATCACTTTGATCTGATGCTTAGATGCATCACTTCATCACAACCGCCAGTAGAAATGTCTTATGAAGTAGCCTGAGGGGGAAAAAAAACGCATTTAAACACGTTTATTGTGAATATTTTGGAGTATTATCTATCGCTTTGTTTTCTGTTGTGTCTGAGCTCAGTGCAGATCACAAGCTCTCACTGTGTCAGAGGATGTTGTGCGTCCTTTTGTGTTTGCAACTCCTCTGCCACAAAGGACAGATGAAGCCATAGCTGGTGTCTAAAAAAGGGAAGATGCGCAGCCAAAGTCAGCAAATTACAAAAGAAAAGGACAAATAAATTATAGGGCAGACAAATCTAGAATCTTCCAACGCGGGATAATATGATCTCAGCCACGCATTGTGGTCTGGTGGGTACATCCATCTAACCCGAAGCATATATATAGAGAGAGAGAAAGGCCTGCTAGCCTGCTTACTGACACCATAGTTGATTGAAAGGAGCACCAAGCAAATCCGATCGTTCTCTCTGTGAAATGCACTGAGGAGAAGAGAGGAGGGAGAGGAAGAGGGGAGGATGCTGCAGGCTTTTGGTATCTCTCGTGTTGCGCCTCGACTCTTTGAAGGAGAATGTAAACTGATCACACCCCAAATTTATCTCTGAGGAAGGATTTCAATTAAGGTAATAAATTAAAGATAATTGGCGCAAACCAGCGTTGTATAAACTTACAAACGCAACTACAGCCAACTGCGTCTTTTTAAAAGCAATGAATAATTCAGTGTTTTTCATGCAGGGTGAGCGGAGCTTTTCATTTAAGGGAATTAGTATTTCAGTAAATACAATCACAAAGGAAGACATCCAGATAGTAATGATTTATTAATCTGCTTCCGATGCAAATAAAGTGCTTATTTTTGGGGAGGGTATTATTAGCTTTGCAGTTTCAATGTAAAGGTGAAAGCGAGCGCGCGACTTGATGGGTTTGATATAATGATTAAAGCTGCTGAAAGGAAATTAAATGTGTAATAAAACGATTAATTGAAGAAAAACAAACCAAGAATCAATTTTGTGGATCATGCGCAAAAAAAACGGAGTCATTTTAATTTGTATGTTTGTTTGTTTATTGTGTTTTTAAGAGGGTGTGTGTATAAATAAAAAATAAAAAAATCCCCAATTAGCTGCAAACAGAGACTGTAAATGTCCCGGATGTTGTTTCGGGTTTAGAGGGGGGTCGCGTGCTCCCGCAGAACCGGTTTCTAATGGTGATGATGCCCAAGTCCAAAGTCACGCTCCTCTCCTCTCGCGTGCGCGCCCGGTGCCGTGAAATCGCGTGATTAATGTAGAATTTGACGCGAGCAAACCCGCGTGACAGCACAAGCTGACAACAGCTAGAAGCACAAGCCTCCCTGTCCCCCCCTCACACACACACACACACACACACACTCTCTCTCTCCTATAACAAGCAGAACCATGCGCACAAGCGGCCTTTTTCTGCACCTCAACGAGCTGATGGTTAAAAACCTACCTTTAAAAGATGCAGCTATGCATTATATTCTGATTAAATGCAGCATTTGCGGTGTATTTTCTCTCCTTTAGGGTATTTTTCATACTCTGAGCTGTAAAAAATAACCAAAGTAACCCTTAACGCACAGACCTAAATCATTTGGTCACCCGCTTTCAGCCTCACGGTGAAACCTAAATGTTATTAACCAGCTCCAAACGCCTCGTGCGCATCCTTCCCTCCTCTACACGCTTCCGTAAAACAAAAATGACCTTAATTTGAAACAAAAACGTATCATCTATTCACTTATTTATTTCCCCAACGTGTTTTATTATGTTCATCATGTGCATCCTCCAAAAGCGTTAAGCCAGCGCGCGCGCGCGCATGTGTATGGATGTGCGTTTTTTATTTATTTTTTTTCCTTTCCACGGCGGCTTCTCCCTGCGATTTTATTTTAAAATATTAGGCCGAGGTGGGGAGAATTATAAACGACTCTGCTCTTATCTGCTCCCTTCACGTATCCAGGATCACAGAAGCTGATTAAGAAAGAAGTCACAGCCAACGCTGGATTCATAATGATTTGGAATAATGAATCCTTATCTCCCCTCTGCAGATTATCAGCCTTTCAGCTCGCCATGTTTTGTTACATGGGATAATTTATTGCATCTAATACATCACAATGAATCTGATGGGGGAAAGTGATGGCCATGTTAGGAAAGAGGCTGTTTTTTCCCCTCTTTTTTTTATCCCGGGGCAATGAAATGCCTTTACGATTTTTAATTGGTAAAATATAAGGGGGGGGATCTGATAATAATAATAAAAAAGGGGTAAAAAATAGAAGCACAGAGGTATAATCTTGCCTGCTAGTGTTCCAGCAGCACTCTGCGCTATAATTAGTGTGTCAGTTTCAACCTGAAATGAACAACATCGACCTGCCATCTCTGCTTACGCCGCGTGGAGTCAGCTAGATCCTAATTTCGCATGATTTATTTTTCACCAAGGAGAGATAATTAATCATAAACACTGAAACACTGTGCAGCAAAGTGGAGATAACAAAATATTTGCATCTAAAAAGATGCGATGGAGGCTAATTCGTTTTCATCCCAACCTGATCTGGCCACTGCATGCAGCGCTCGCGCGAGCACCTCCAACACTCTTTAATTTTGCATGATTAATCTTTAGGTGGTGATGTATCATTAATCACATAAGATGGTGGGGTGTGGGGGGGGGGGGGCTTGTTGTGAATAGCGGCCACCGCGTGGGAAGCTGGAGTTGTTGTGGGGCGCGTGCCACGTATCTGGCTTTCCTTTAGGTTTTTTTTTTAGACCTGTAGTCTGGTCTGAAACCACCAGAATGCAGCCTACAGAAGCCAGGTATTAGTAATAGTAATAATAATGTAGAGATGCATGATTGTTGGACAATCAGCCTTTGTTTGGAAGTCATCTTTGGCGCAAAGCCATGCGGAGTTTCTGGATGGCGCTATGTTTAAACTCGGTATATGCTCACTGTGCCAGGATAAATTTGCATTTTATTTGCAGCTGTAATTAGCTGATCAGCATCTCTCTCTGTCTCCCCTCCATTTCCCTCTCTGTCCATCTTTCTTCTCATTATGCTCCCCCCTCTCCCCCCTCTCCCCTCATTCCCAGTGTCCTGGCAGAGCCTCCAGATGTTTATCGCCTCTCTGGACTCTGCCATGTCAAACAAACCGAGGCTGGACACTTACAGGCGGCTGCCAGGCAAGCCCTCACCTCATCTACACCTCCCCACCCTCCATCTCATCCTCCTCTTCCTCCTCCTGGCTGAGCGGAATATGGGCCTAATCCTGGGAGTCCACTGAGGGTTTCATGTGAAAGGAGTAAAAACAGCCAGATCCTCACTGGCTGTTGCTTAAATGAGGTCCAGATTTAATCCATCCCGTGAAAGCAAATCTTAATCTCCTCTCTCTTCTTTTTGTCCGTGCAGAAATAGGTCACGTGAGGGCTGATGTGGAGGCTGCGATATGGAAGATAGAGATGTGGAGATGAGCTTTAATGAGATGCAAAGGGGGGGGGGGGGGGGGGGGGTCCCCCCAGGAGAAAGCTCGAAAAAACCCCCTTCTAACCCCCACTCACCCCCAAAGATCTGGTTTTCTTTTTTTTTTTTTAAAAAAGGGGGGGGGGGGGGGGGGGGGGG
>JBAMHV010000025.1:3716522-3730273 GCA_037177535.1 Pseudomugil gertrudae
CTGGTTGCTAAGCTATGCTGTTATAGCATAGCTGGTTGCTAAGCTATGCTGTTATAGCATAGCATAGCTGGTTGCTATGCTATGCTGTTATAGCATAGCTTAGCAACCAGCTATGCTATAACAGTATAGCATAGCTGGTTGCTATGCTATGCCGTTATAGCATAGCTGGATGCATCAGCTACATAAGTGTGGTGCTATGGCTCATAACAAAACAAAAAAAAGCCACAACAGCCAAACAAAGAACCAGACGGGTGGACATCCAACAGTTTGTGTTCTTTGTTTATGAAATATGTCTTAAAATACACCGTTTTTTCTTTTCTTTTGTCATTTAAAGATGGTGCTCGACCCGAATCACAAGTCAGTGGATGAACACAAATATTTCAGACATAAAGTAGATCATCATTCTTACCCGCGACTCCTCCCCTGAATCCAGAGGATCCGCTTTCTTTGATGAGTTCTCACAAGAGTCGTCCACGCTCTTTATCGTCTTGTATTTCCTCATCATCAGGCTGTCCACCACCCAGAACATGATGGACTGCAGGAGCCGTCAGAAGGACAAGATCACGGTTATCACCGAAGAGAGCAGGCGAAAGCCTTCGTCGTTAAAGTGAAACTTACGTTGACGATGAAGGGCACGATGAGCATGACCAGCGCCAGCTCCAGCTGAGGGTTAGCAATGTAGCTTAGCAGCACCTCCTGCAGCTGGAACAGAAGAAGAAGAAAACCATCTGAGCTCACAGGCATCAGAAAGTAAAGCAATGATCCCTACCAACATAAAACTGAGTCCTCTGATATACCCTTTAGCTTGTTTGGATTTCATGTGCAGAGGCGGGGCTGCTTTGGGACGACGCTACAACACAGACATCTTGCACTGAATGAGTCACAGCATATTCCCAACCTGACACGGCCAACTTTCTAAATCAAAGCATGGCTCTCTGCAAATCTTCCAGCAGAATCGGGCGTATCTCAGCCGAAGGACAAAGTCCCCAAAGAGCAGCAAAACCCCCCAAAGCGAAGCTCCCTGAGAAACAGCTACGATATCCACCTGCTCCTGAGAGTAACCCCATAAGTTCTCCTTACTTTGGACCATCCGGGGACGAGCAGCACCAAGCTGATCACACCTTTCTCCAGCACCATGATGAGCAGGTAAACGCCACACTGACCCAGCCACGCCGCTGCCTGAGGAGGGTCACCTGGTGGGAAATCAATCAGGTTAAATCAAGCTTTCACGTCAAATTCAGGAATATTCTTCTGAATCGGCTCCACAATTTTGGACAGATTCATAAAGATTGCAATAAAATGCAACTAGAGATCCGACTGAGAGGCTCTACCTCTCTAAGGTGCTCTTTTTAAAAGCACCACTATGCTGCTGGTGCACTGGGAATGAACCCAAATAGCTGCAACTTTACTATTTAAATGTTTCCTCTTATAATGATGAGAGTAACGCATGGGAAAGCACGGTCTTAGAGGATGTAGAGCTTCTTCTTCTTCTCTTCTTTTGTGACACAGGTGTTTTCCAACAACAAAAAGAAGAAGAAGTCTGTCATTAAGGCAGGAAGAGCTAAATGAACAGCTAGAGAGAGGGAGGTTATCGGTTCACTTTATTTCCACATGGCAGGTTTCTAATAAGACATTTGTGTGGAAATTAAAGGGTTTTCTGTCAGTAGAATAGAAGAAATCAGCCTCGCAGCTTGTTTCAATGCAAAATAAACACATAAGGAAGGTACGTAATGAAAAACAACTGAACTTGGAATTAATGTGACGCAACTGAGATTTTCCAGACTCCACCACAGCTGGAAAAGCTGGCTCCCCGTCCCCGTCTACCTACGATGAGCCTACAGCTCCCTCTGGTGGCAGAGGCAAGCACTAAACCTAACCAACTCCACATCATCCATCCATCCATCCATTGGAGCCAATCCCAGCTCACAACGGGTGAGAGGTACACCCTGGACAGGTCGCCAGTCCATCACAGGGCCAACACACACAGACACACAACCATGCACACACACACTCAGCTCCACATCATGTCATCTTTTATTTTCTAAATAAACTCACCATATTCTCCAAACACAAGCAGAGTCCACTGCTTGTGCTCCACCAGCCTGGACACCAGCTTCACCGCCAGCCAGATCACCAGCATTCCCAGTGTGGCATCCAACAGGAAGTTCATCAAATACCTTTGGTTTAAAAACACAAACACAGTTAAAAAACATTTCTATAGAAAGCTTTTCATTCTTTATGACGTATAAAAACCTCACAGAGAGCAGGGGTCCTCCTTGGTGAGCGTTGATAGGAAGACATTGGCAAAGTGGATGAAGAGCGCGCCGATGGCTTGTTTGGACGTGTCAAAAAACCTGATAAAGACGAGATGGAATTAGGAAATGTTGGACTTTATCATATGAACAGATTTTAGTTAGAGGAAGACAAAGTCTCAGCTCCTTTCCTCACCAGATCCTCCACGGTCGTCTGATCCCCGAAGGCTCCCGGAACCGCTTCACTGCAAACAAAAGAAGAAGAAAGTAGGAGCTATCCATCTTTTGGCAGGGCTTCTCTCATTTCTCTGCAGAGCACCAGGGGATGGAGCTTAAAATGCAACGCAGTCTCCTCACCCTGGTTTCATTCTGCCATTTCTCCCCAGCCAGACTCAACAGCCGCACACTATCTCACCATCTTGCAAGGTCAGGGTGAACCAAACCGACCGACAGCTGCTTTGCAACAACAAGTTCCCCCTTTGGCTTCTACAACTCCTGTTTCAGCTGCTCACAAGCAACACAACCATGCAGATTTCCTTTAAGCACAGAAGTTTTACTCTCGATCCTTGTGTAAGCTAACTCTAGCTAGCATTTAGCAGCTGCAGAGAGCTTTTTTAACCTGTGGGTTACCATGATGGTAATGGATGGACAATCCAGTGTTTTTATCCAACTAAACAAATGAGGAAATGTATAAGCAAACCTTTTTGCACCTCTAAATAAAGCATCTTATTTGGTTCAACATGATTTGTCATACCAGCTGCACATGATGCAGAGTAAATACTGATAGAGCTCATTGATCTCACCCTTCACCACTTATCACCTCCAGAGATTTCCCCACAAAGATGTAAGCTGCTCCATGAGATGATGTAATCATCACCACTGCTTTGGGCTTTTATTTTGACACGCGTGTCGGAAAACAACTGGAGCTACGATGACGTGTTAAAACAAAGGAAGCCTGATACGTTGCTGCAGGTTAAAGCGCAGAACAGTCCTGCTTTTCAGCTGCAGAAGAAGAAAACGCCGCCTGTGGCGCCAAAACTGGTGAGATGCTCCTCATTCTCCAAGTCAGCTGCCACTAAATCACAAGTTTCCAGCAGCCAGTGAGGATTGTTTGGGCTGAATGCATCCACACCACAGATTACTGGAAAGACTGGGTTAAGGAGTTAGGCCGAAAAAGAAGCCACAATGAAAAAATAGTTCATATTCCTGAATACCTCGGTTTAAAATAAACTAACTATTGTGCCATAACAGTAAATTCTGCACAAATACACTTTATTTTGGGAGTAGAGGTCATCCAGCTAACAAAAATACCCCAAAATAAGTCATATTTACCACATTTTGCAACATAAGCTTATTAAATTTAATCTAAGTCAAGATTTTGTGTCAATAAGCAACATAAGTATTAAAATCAGTCCCTAGTATATTTCTGAGCCTAATCCATACCAATCAGGCACCTTAAAGGACATGGGCCCTACCTGGGGGTCAAAGTTCAGCACACCTGGGTCATGTGAGGACATGTCATAATGTGCCTGAGAAAACCTGCATTTCCACGTTTGGACTAAATATTTGTTTTCTGTCTGTGTTTTCACCAGGATGAGCTGTTTGACTGTTATTTAGGTGTTAAATGAACAATTCGGCATATAAATAATAACTTACAACTTATTTATTTAAACATATTTGTTTAAAAAAGGGTTAGCTTATCCTGCTTCTGCTTGTAACAGAAAAGCTGCTTTTTCTAATGAGACTGTGCAAAAAACAAACAAACAAAACGCCACGTGGAAGAAGAAGAAGAAGGGTTTTTTTTGTGGTGAGTAAATGTGACATGTGGAAGATTTTGTGAAACTCACACATCAGCGTGCTGAAGGCGACGATGGCCAGAAGTCCCTGGATCAGAACCCCGAACCTGTCGGTCAGAGCTCCGTTATCACAGCCGTGCGGACTCGCCTTGTTAATGACCGACATGTTGGTGACTTCAGAGCTGCCCAAGAACCGTTTCACCAGGAACACCCCGCTGTACGTGTCCATTTCCATGTTTTACCCGACAAAAACAAAGACAAAAAGGAGCACTTTCCGACGCGGAAGGAGGGCAAACTTCGCCCTTCTGTCCGCGGAACGATTTTCTTCTCTGATGTCGATTTAAAGCAAAGTTTGCCTCCGTGTTTCCAGTTGCTACATCTCGTGATGCTAAAGATAACAACAGAATCGATTATCTGAGTCAATATCCATCCATTCTCATAATAAAGACAGAAAAGCGCGTGAAGCAGGCGGAAACGAGGCCTTACTTCCGGTAGATGCATTTCAAAATAAAAGTAAGGTATGGCACACGCACCAGGGATTAACATAACATGTATTAATAGTTATTTTTCATATTTATTAGTTATTTATTAACATTAATTATTATGTATTTGATTATTTTTAAACTACTCTTTCATCATGAGTGACTGTGGAGTGGAATAAAACTCTTTAACCGGTTGGAAATCCTCCTGCAGGATATTTGCTGCTGTATTATAATTATTGTAACTGAGAAAAGAATATGAAAAAATTAATCTGAATTATCTTTAATTCAGATTAGATTACAAGTGTTAATAACCTCCTTGTAAGGCTCAAAATATAATTATAAAGTTACACTGCTGTTTTTCAGTCTGTAAAGCTATTTTAAAAAATAAAATCAATTTAAATGTTTTCTGCAACACCACAAAAAGTGTCATTATAAGCCCATTTTATGAATAATCTAAAATTATTTCCATAAACGTGTCAAACTTTGAAAATGATCATCAACCATTATCATCGCTGACGTCATCATAGCTCTACCGCCATATTATTTTGAAAGAGAAACTAACACACCCGGTTTTTTCACCGTTACCTTGACCCAGGTCTGAATTCCTTAAATGTGCGCGAGACCGGGTCAAGCCAGCAGGTTTGTTCGTGTCAGTAGGTGATGCGCGCGACTGGTTTGTAGGTGCACAAAGGTTCCCACCTGACAGGTATGAAAATGCTGATTCAGCATGCAGAAAACGTGCAGGAAGTCCACATTAAACAAGATCTGAAGCTGGAACAATAAGTTAAAACTTCCTGAAAAGGTTTATGCTGAATTATCTGTGCAAAAAAAACTAATAAGATTAAGATTAGGACAAAGGTTCAGTGGTCCAGAGAGTCCAATATCCCCCCAAACACACACAGCTCACACACACACATTTACAACTTTTAGTTTGTTAATTACTAAAAACGGGAAATTATGCATAAAGTCTATTTCTAATAAAGATCTATACAGCAGCAGTTAAAGGCTGTAAATGTTATGCAAAGCAAGCAGAAATAGAAAGTTATAAGATTGTTACAAAGCGTTATCAAATCCCTTATAGCAGAACAGACTAAATAAAACAAATATGATACAAAATCACCTAAAAATGTAACGCACGATTTCAGAATAAGAGTTCAAAATGACTCAAATATGACACAAATCATATCCAACATGTTACAGTAAGCAAAGAGACACATAAGCAGGAAACAAGAAAAATCTAATACGTATATTAATTAAAATGCTGAGTCATGAAAATCTGACATAGAATGATCAAACTGAATATGGACACGGATATGATAATAAATTACAATAAATGTATAATTTCAATCAAAACAAGTAAACTGTTTAGTCATTAAAGCTGTTAAGTATCCAGATATGAACATTTACGGGAAAACAAAACAAACAGGATGTCACACAAAACAAGACAAATGATACGCACAAAAATCAATAAACTCCAAAAGACAAGTTTATTTATATAGCACCTTTCAGGGCAGCTCAAAGCGCTTTATATTGAAACAGAAAGAAATTACAATAAAGAAATGACAAAAATAAACAGAAAAATAAAGAAGCTAATTATAAGTATCATTAAGAGTGGCTAAATGTAGCTATCCACCACTAAAATAAACAGAAAAATAAGAAAAAAGTCATTCAAATGAATTAAAAACACAATGTGCCTTTTTAGTGTCTGTGTGACGCGTCACGAGACGCCACGAGCCGCGACCACCAGCTTCCGTAACAATATGGCCAAAACAAAAGAAAAGAAATGACCCCCTGATGCACAAGTGGCACGTGCCCGCGGAAGTGTGTTTGTCTGCGTGTGCGCACAGACATGGTGCTAATCCTCTCAGCCGCGCGCTCGGAAAAGCCTCTTCTCATGCAGGCAGATTAATGGGGCACAGGCGGCGCGCGCTTCTACCATCTGTTCCTCGAGCGGCACCTCAGCAGCACGAGCACTTCGAGTGTTTAACAATCAGATGGGCCAGTATAAATAAAGTTATGAACTTCCGGTTACAAGTTTGAACATAACATACCCTACTGCGCATGCCCGCGTCGCTTTTAGGCTAATATATGTTTTTGTTTGTTTTCTTTATAAAACAGCCAAATTCCTGTTAAAATTCACACCTTTTCTATAGTTTATTATTATCATAATTATTATAATTATTAATGGTAATAATAATAATAAAAATAATACTAATAATCAAGTGGAAATGACAGAAATTCTGCTTTTTATTCGAAGTAAAATAGTTTTTGATTAATAAAAACGTGAAAAGTTGGCAAAACGTTTTTAAAATAAGCATATTTTAGGAAAGGGTTATTAAAATTGCCATATTTAAAAGCTTTTACATAAAAACTTCTAAGTAGTTTTGAATCTTAATGCATTTGTTTACAGGTTAAAGAGCTTTTTAAGGTTTATTTGTCAAGTTTTCTGCTTTGGAATTAAACTTTGAATAATTAGAAAAAAGAATAACCTTTCATTATAGTTATTAATAAAATACTCAATTCCTCTTGTTGCAATCTGACTTTCTGAAACTTAAAGCAGGAGACGAAGACAACATCCCAAAAAAATGCAACCCATTATCAAAGGTCAAATGTGTCATTGAGCAACTCTTCTGTTACACAATAGTTCACTCTTTCCAAAGGTGAAATAATAAACTTCCATTTTTTTAAAGAGGAACTTGCTTTAATTTCACCGTGAGTGCTTTAACTGGTGACCCAGTCCAGGTGCGTGCCATAAAACCACCGCACACTGGTTTTCCTCGGCTCTACTTCGAGGTGTTAATGTTTATTTAGAGGCCTTTATGGAAATGTTTGTGCTGCTCTATAAAAAGTGGTGCAATGTGGACCTACCACTAGAGGATACTGTTGACTGTGATAAGAATTGGTCCTGAATTTGATTGAATTTGGGGAGTGGGGGGGAGGAAGAGGAGGGAGGGTAGACCCACATAGCTATTTCTCAATAGCTGTTTATAGAAAAGTTAAAAATGGAAGAAGAGAGCAGAGTCAAGGAGCCAGAAAAGCAAATAGTGGTGAGATCAGGACTTTTCATGCTTATCAGACATGCAGCTGATCAAACAGCTGCACTATCAGTTAGTCCATAAAACTATCACCACCTTTATTATTGTTTCATATTTACTTCTATGGGACACATTAAGAATAAAACTGAAACTTAAAGTAAAAAAATGGTTATGGGAATACAATTTGATGATTTTTTTACTGTAAAAAAACATACTGGTTCAGTTTAACCTCATTTTCTTCCATATTCACATATTTGTTCAATTTACAAGCAAAATCTTTTTTAATAATGTGGATAAAAGTCTGTTTTGGTTGCGTAGATGTGTTTTAGTTTGTTAATAAGACGTTAATGAACTTTTTTTAAATAGCAAACTGTGAAAAACATAGTTTTTGCTTCTGCACCTAAAGGTCAATGAAGGAGTTGGCTTGGAAATATGTGTAGATGTTTTTGGACATGCGCAGATGGGAGATACCATATTGGAAACAGGGGCGAGCAGCTGAAAGACGTCGCTCGCGTTTGCTCTGCTCCGGCTCGCGCAAACGAGGAGAGAGAGAGAGGGAGAGAGAGAGAGAGAGCAGAGGGGGTTCTCTGGAAGGAAAAAAAACCTGGACAGGTAAGACAGGTGACGGCTTCCGCGGGCTCGTGAGTTTTTTAGGTGGTTTTCTTATTTTCCTTAACGTCGACGAAATAAACACACGTAGTTAACCCCCCCTCCTCTTTTCTCCGCTTTAAAGCCCCCAAAGTGGTTTGTGTAGAAACGTGAAAATAGTCGCGAGCCTTCGCTCGCGAGCCCAACTTGTCTAAAGTGTCTCACGCGCTGTAATTAACAGCTCTCACCGGCCCACAGGACCACGTCTCGCGGCTCTCGCGGTAATATTGTTCATTACTTTGTGTATTTATTTATTTTCTTGTCAGCAGATGTGGTTTAATTAATTCTTTTGAGGGCAAAGTGAATTTTAATAACGCGCGCGAGGCAAAAGACGCGATTTTAACGCGACGTTTTGACACCAAAACGCCATTTCGTGTCATTTATACGAGTTTTTTTTTAAGCCAAACGTCGAAAGCGACTCGTTGTTGTTGTTTTTGGTCACGTCGGAGTTGTTTGCTGTCACCGTAAGGTGCTTTAAAGCCGACGGAAACACCGGACACGGCTCTTAAATGTCAAACACTTTCAACATGGCGGGTCGGTGGGGGCGAAAAAAAACTGCCACTTAAAATCTTTGAACGAGGAAAAAATAAAACCACGCCACCAAACGCGCCCAATTCTGTTTCTTTTGATGGACACACACGAGGGGTAATCAATTAAATTCTTAATGTGGAATTGGCAAGTCCGTGGGAGTTTTTTTCCGCTGCAGTTGTGAGTGTGCAAAGTACATGAGCAGAGCCAGTGTGTCGGCTACACCCTCATGCATCTTCCTCATGCACGTTTCCTCTTTCACTTTTCTCCTAAATTTGCTTTTGCCACATTCGTTTCACACGTTTGACAGAAAATTGCGTTTTTAATGAAATAATTAGCATTTTTTTCTGATTTCTTGTGGCCTATTTCCCCCTTTTCAGCTCTGATTTGATCCATTCCAGACAGATTTGCAAGCAGAATGAACCGAAACAATAAAATCCTGACCTCAATAAGCTCACAGAGCTTTATATATGCATTTATTTGTGATTTGAACAGTTTTTCCTTCCTCTTGCTGCTGTGTGATGAGGCATTGTATGGTAAAGGAGGTTTCCTTCCATTGATTTGCTTTTGCAAACCAACTCTGCTTGCATGTGAACGAAGGGAGAACAATAAGCTGCAGGCTGTGCACAGGACACTTTATGCAAATATGCTTCCAGTCCCTGATGTTACACCTCTGGCTGCTGCGCTCTTTTCTTCCCTCTTCAGGAGCTATTTTAACTTCTTTTTATCTGATCTCGGGGAATATCACAGGCTGCTGTATTTGGGTATTAAACACACTTTGTGCGTGCATCTTTATGGATAATGTTTAGAAACAGAAGACAAGTCATGCTAAGAGGAAGCAACTTTTGGATGGGTCTAAAAGAGGAGAACCTAATAGGGAGTAATGCATTAAAACCCAAGCCCATGCAGTGGTAGTTAATCTCCTAAATCCCCTATTAAATCTTTGGCATGGATGGGTTTAGAGAAAGGCAGTAGGGCAGCACGTGCGTGCCCGGCGCCCCATCTGGGGCTAATCAATTAAGAAAGGAAAAAAAAAACCTCAATCTGTGATAACGATGGCACAAATGTTGTGTCTAATCCCCCGGTGGCCAATCTGAGCTGGAAATGCTGCTTTAGAAATAAAGACATGACAGCAGCAGTGTGTGGATCCATCCATTTTCTACCACTTTTTATCCCAGAGTGGGGTCGCGGGGGGGCTGGAGCCAATCCCAGCTCAACGGGCGAGTGCAGTGTGTGGATGTTTTTCCTAAATGTTTGGGAAGAGCTTTGGATATGGATTCTAGTTTTAAATGATGCTCCCTGCGGTTACGTGTTGAGCAAAGAGCTTTTTTAATAACCCGTGAGTCGGTTTAAAAAAACCTGCAGAGGAAAAGCCAAAAGTTTACAAAGATAAAAGATACTCTGCTAGATACTTACAATTAGTGGTGCTAACGCGTTATTTTTGCAATTTTTTTGTTAGTTAGTGGTGGATAGCTACATTTAGCCACTTTTAATGATACAATTAGTGTTTTTCTTATTTTTCTTATTTTATTTTCTTATTTTTCTGTTTATTTTAGTGGTAGATAGCTATATTTAGCCACTCTTAATGATACAATTAGTGTTCTTATTTTTTTTTCTTATTTTTCTGTTTATTTTAGTTGTGGATAGCTACATTTAGCCACTTTTAATGATACTTACAATTAGCTTCTTTATTTTTTGTAATTTCTTTATTGTAATTTCTTTCTGTTTCAATGTAAAGCACTTTGAGCTGTCCTGTACATGAAAGGTGCTGTATAAATAAACTTGCCTTGCCTAAAATAGTCAGGCTGAATTTTAGTTTCCTGAGTTTTACCCGTCATGTCCAGCGTGCAGCATGTTGGGTTAAAATAAAGAGCTTTTAATGCATATATCATATTAATGAATATATATTTTGTGAAGTGGAGAAAAGCAGCGATAGAGCTGCAGTTCCTGCACACTTCACAACGCGTTGCTGTCAAATTAAAGCTCAAAGCCGTTTTCTTCCCCTTGGAGCTAATTTGCTTGGATAAAGAAGCAAAACGACGCTTGGATGTGTGGCGGCGTGCGGTATTGGACTGTGTAAGTCCTGGAAAAAGTGAGAAAATAGCTCGGGACAGTTTGGATCATGTTTACCGTGCAGCACAGGACTTTTTTTCATGATAAATGATGTCAGATCTGTTTGATGTGGCCGTATCTGATTGTAAAATGACTCAGAAACAACACGTAGATACATTTCAGGGGGGATTTTAAGGGAAAATCCAGGTTGAAGAGTGAGTTATTCCTACTGTTTAACACAAAGTGAAGGTTTAGAGATGACTGTGATGCACTGCTGAAGATTTCAGTAGAAGAGAGAGGGGGGGCAGGGGGGCAGCCAACAGCGTCATGTGAGCCAAATTAGCTCAGCTTGTTGTTTACGCAGTGGATATATGGTGGAGCCACTGTGGGACGTCATGGGGGTGTGTGTGCGGTTGGGGGGGGGGGGGGTGGCGCGTACACACACTCGTCTGTGGAGACTGTCACAGCCTTTGTACTGCAGCCACACACTTCTGCACACACACACACACACAGACTCGAACAGAAGCTGCGTGTATTTGCAGGCGCTTTCAGAAGGATGACTTCAGCCCGCCCTCAGACCTGGATTGTTTCACGCCTTAATATTGTTGTTTTATTCGTGTCTTCCTGCGTGGATGCATATCAGGATGCGTGACCCCTCCTCATCGAGGGATGGGAGGATCGGAGTGTGTCTGCCCGGGACTGCAGCACACCTCATGCTTACTGCCAGGTTGATGAAAGTGGGTTGAAGTCCATGTATGAGTCACTGCTGGTGTGACTGCAGGGACAATCACAAGGCAAGTGACAAACATAGTGTGTTGTTGTTGTTCTAAGCATTGAGCTGGGTTTGTTTATCGTTAAAGTTCCAAGTCAAGCTGCTTCCATGCGCCATATCCATCATCTTTTTTTTATTTATGCAGCAGAAAAAGCCGGAAACGTCTGATTTATGTCGCTAAGAAATGAAGATGTCAGTTAAAAGGATTAAACGGGTTACATGTGCTGGTGGATGAGGCAGAGACCTCTTTATGAGGCTGGAGACAGAACAGTTAGCATAAAAGTGTAGCGTGTGTGTGTGTGGGCAGATTTTGTATGCAAGTATGCATTGTTTTTCTCATTTATTCCACTTATTCTGTTTTTAATGACTTTCTGATGATCGGTTAATCAAGTAGAGTTAATTAGCTGCTCCTCATCCTCCATCCATCAAATCCCATGGAAGCAATAAGGATGGACTCATTATTTAATTAGTGATACGACTTAATATCATTTAAAGGGGCCAAATAAACCCAAATGAATGGGTTTTAATCGGGAATGATACAGATGGTGTTCCATAGAGGGAGGTTCTTCATATGTAAGCAACACAAAAGTAGAGTAATTACAGCAGATTGTGGAAAGAAAACCGCCGTGTCGGGTTCGTTAGAGGGAAGAACCTTAGCTCTGCAGGTTTATCAGATACACGCCAGGTTGGTGTGCATGGATCAGCTGGAGAAGAAGGTAAAAGACCTCTGCAAAGGAGAAGATCTTTTTTTTTAGGCCGATGTTTGAGTAAATGAAGCGTATTTGCCCTACGTTAGAGTAAATAAGTAAGTAAACTTTATTTATATAGCACTTTTCACAGATAAAAATCACAAAGAGAAGTCCAACCTTCCTGAGTGACACGTTTCCTTTCTCACTTTCTACATTATTATGATGGCAGGTTCCTACTGCTCATGAAACTCTAGTTTTTCTGCCTTGCTGGCTCATTTTTTTTACTGTGGTATGCAAATGCAAGCAGCCAGTAAACAATACGCTCTCATCATGTTGCAGAGCTCAGACTGAAGAAGCAGAGGACGGTTTTCCACTGTAATTATTCAGAAAAATTCACTTAACTGCTGCAGAAAAACACCAGCTGACTGCTTTAATCTCACGGTGGCTCCCCCTTCTCTCTCTGTGTCTGCACTGAGACTCACGTCTTTGTTGTGCTCATTCTAAAGAAACCGGTAATGCAAAGTGCATCATTTCATGTAAGCCAAAATTATTTTTCCAGGGAAAAGCGAGAGTGGGCGAGAGTGTGTGTGTGACTTCACTGAAAGGGTTGCGTAACTCTGCTGGAAAAGTGGAAATGTTACGATATCTGATGCATTTTGGCTGAATTGATGTGTTTTTGGTTTGCAGGGTGCTTGTTGGGGAGGGGGGAGTGGACGATGCAGTGAGGAAGGGTTGCAGCACATCAGCACGATGCAGTCTGGCTCTCAGGAGCAGCCGCTGGCCTTCGCTCCAGTGAAGCCACGTTATTCCACCAATGGGAAGGAAGAAGAGGTGAAAACAGGTGCGAGAGTGTAACGCTAGATGATACACCATGCAAATGTTCTGGTTTGGTTTGTGTTTGCAGATCTGCTGGGTAATAATGAAGATTCACAGTTTGTTTTTCTGTAATTAAAAACGTTTGAAACCAGAAGTCAACAATAAAACACCCGCACAGTTAAATCTCTCTTTAAACCCACACGGCTTGTTACTCCGGCACATTAACGTTTTATTTATGACGGGCTCGGATTCAGTCTGGCAGCTGCATTTCTACGAAACAGATGTTTGCTAATTACCTGAAATTAAATAAATAAATATCAGAGGATCCTATATTCCTTACTGTAGTTTCCACGTGTCGGTGAATGCAGCATGAGACACTCGCTTTATTACAACTTAGGCCATATTGGCAAAGCACATAAAACACATGGAGTCAACCAGAATATTCTGTGTATCATAGATGTGTAGAGCTTTTTTATTCCTCTTCACATCTGTTCCAGACTCACCCGTTCATCAGCTGCTGCAACACTTTGTCTCTACGTCTCATTTCTCTTTCACTTAAATGAAAATCTGTTTATTTTCAGAGCATATCAGAAATAACAGAGCATGCACCATGTTGCTATGGCAACCAAATGCTGCAACTAAACTATTATTAGTAAGTTAGAAATAAGGATTTTATATATA
>JBAMHV010000025.1:3794775-3806958 GCA_037177535.1 Pseudomugil gertrudae
TCAAACAAAGGATCACCTACAAAATACTGATCATCACTTTTAAGGCACTCCATAACATGGCTCCATCTTACATCTCCAATCTCCTTCATCTACACACCCCTTCCCGCTCTCTGCGTTCCTCTCACACCCATCAGCTTTCCGTCCCCCCGGCACGTCTGGCAACAATGGGGAACCGGGCGTTTAGTCGCTCTGCTCCCCATCTCTGGAATTCCCTTCCTCCTGACCTACGTACAGTGGACTCCTTCCCTCTCTTTAAATTCAGTCTCAAAACTCATCTGTTCAGACAGTCTTATTCCTCCTAAGTCCATATACATCTTTCCACAGTGTTTCCTTAATTCCTTCCTATTTTATTTATTCTGTTATGTGCTTTTAATGTTTTGCTTACTTTCTTTTAATGTCTTATGATTGTACAGTGTCCTTGTGTGCTTTGAAAAGGCGCTTTTTAAATAAAATGTATTATTATTATTATTATTTTATTATACCTTTTATTATCCCTTAATTATCACATTATTATCACTTTATCATAACTTTATTATCACTTTATTAAAACTTTATTATCCCTTAATTATCACTTTTTCATAACTATTATCCCTTTTTATTATCTCACTTTATTGTAACTTATCACTTTATATTATTACTTTATGTTATTACTTTGTATTATTACTTTGTTTTTGTAATGTGGCTCAAATATTTGCATGAGGACAATGTAAATACATTTTTATTTACATTTCAAACACATCTTATTTATGTTTGTATCGCATCACTGCAGAGCTCCTCCTGCTTTATGAAGCTCAAACACGTCATTCTTAAAACATTAATGGTTTAAAAAGCATAAAGGAAGCCATCTGTACATTTTTCCAGGTTTTTCCAGGATTTTCAACAACAGCTTGATAAACAAAACCACTCTGGTTATTTAGTTGTTTTATTATTGAGCCACAGTGCGACTCCGGATCATCTCCATGTGACTAAAAGCACAAACAGGAGGCTCTCTAAGCTGTGTGCTAACCCCACAGCTCACCTTCCACATCAGGCCGAGGAAGAACAACCAATGATCAGATTTGAGTTGAAGAGGAAATAATGGAGTAAGAATCCAGCTTTATGTAGCAGAAAGTAGTTAAAACACAATGACAGAGTGTAGCGGAGCAGTGGGATGATGGACGGGCTAATTCAGTTATAAATGGGTTTATGTGGGAGGGTTCATGCTAAAGTACCTTATAATACTCCTTCACAGCTTGCTTGTCAATCTTTGATGCCAAAACAAAACGTTTTCCCTGCAGATCCTCCAGTTTATGAGCTCCAACTCTGAAAGGCACAAACTGAAAGTGCTGATTATTTTCCTTTGTGCTCCAAACCCGAGCACCGGTTGCTCCTCGTGCTGATTTACAGCCACTCAGAATCCACTAGTTTATCAGACCAGAGCGAATAACGCACAACATGCTCATACACATCATCATTTAGAGACAGTTTAACACACAGAAATGTAATAAATAACACCATGAACACATCGAGGGTAAATATTATGACGCTGTCATCTGGGTTTAATTCATGGTGAGTGTATCAGAAGCTGTAATCAGTAATTAGGTGTGTTTCTTGTGTGTGAACAGTTATTACATGTTCAAAGGAGCCAAACATGACTTGCAGCATGCACAACATGCACAACATGCACAACATGCACAACATGCACAACATGCACAACATGCACAACACGCACAACATGCACAACATGCACAACATGCACAACATGCACAACATGCCTGCTGGTTTGTTGTTTTGTGGTAAAAAACGTGATGATGATGATACTTCTTCTCCTTCAACGGGACGAAGATGTTTGGATATTTACTAAAAAACATGTTCTGTTACTTCACATTGGTGATGCTGTTACTTTAAATTGATGTGATCTCCAACAGTTTACCCAACAACCTCCCATCCACAATGATTCATCTATTCTGCACAAGCATTACATGAACTGTAGCGCCTCCTGGTGGTGGAACTGCATACTCTGCATACACAGGCCAAAACCTTCAGCCTCCGTTAAAGCTCATGTTTTTTATTCAATCTGAATATAAATGCATGAAAAGTGTTGATTTGATTCACACAATTTTATCTTATATTTAAAGAAAATGTATCATATTTACAAATCGTGCTGTTAATATGAACACAACATTTAAAATAAATGACAAAGAAATCCAAACAGTAAATGTAAATTTATTGGGGTTATAATAGAAAATAAATTAAGTTGGAAGCTACATATTGATTATATCAGAGCAGAGTTTAAAATCATTAGCAGTGTTGTACAAAGTTAAGTTTCTAAATAAAAAAAAGTT
The DNA here is from genome assembly GCA_037177535.1 of Pseudomugil gertrudae. Taxonomy (NCBI): domain Eukaryota; kingdom Metazoa; phylum Chordata; class Actinopteri; order Atheriniformes; family Pseudomugilidae; genus Pseudomugil; species Pseudomugil gertrudae. Next base: position 3,797,100 of record JBAMHV010000025.1, read on the forward strand.
ACATCTCTTGCACTGTTGTTTGGTTTTGCCGTACCTGATGTTCATGTCAGGGATCTGGGTTGTTTTTTCAGTTCCCTCCAGAGGGAGCCAACGGACTGATACCTGCAGGGCCTTCTCAGGTGTGCCTGTCTTCACACCTGGACCTCATCATTCATCAGCCACAGTACTTACGGAGGAAGCTGCCAGTCCTTCAGCGCTTGAGCGTTGAGCCTCGTGATATTCCTTGCTGGAAATCTCTGCGCTCCTGCTTGCAACCTCCTCTGATCTCTTCATTAAGGATCCCTTAAGGATTCTCTCCAATCCCTGAACCACGACAGCAGCCATCAAACTCCTGAGGAACCTGTGCAACCAGCTCACCCTCTGGCTCATCATCATCTTCTCCAACCCAGATCCACCACCTCCCCGACAGTCTCCAACCATCATACCCAGTAAGAATATCCCATCTGTCTTTAAGATTTCAACCTGGAACCAATCTCACATCTATCTCTTCCTGCAGTGAAGCAAGGTCAGAACCCAAAGACCATCAGAACATCCATCATTCATTTACAATTAAACCTTTTCTCTTTCTCTGTAGAGCTTCTTGCATGTGGGTCAGATCACTCAAAAACATGACGGTACAAAACTCATTTAAATCCTTTGTTTATAATCCAAAACAGAGCTTTACGCTACAGAAAACATACAAATACATTTTCTGTTCATCTAAAAACATTAAAGTTTAAAGATTAATGTTTAAAGTAAAGGAAAAATCTGTTGCTGGAACAAATTCAGAGCCTGTTTTCCATCAGGGACAGTTTTTATGATCTTAGAGGGAACAATATGTTCAGAAAACCTAAAATAAGAACAAATATAAAACATTGTTTGTTTTGTTTGGGTTGAAGTTGGGAATAAATTAAACCAGGAGCTAAAAGACTGAACAACATTAATATGGTTTAAAAACCTATTTAAGACAAAGGTGATTAAACAATGTAAATCATTTTAATGTAATAACTGTAAATATGTATATATTATTTTCCTAAATCCTATTATTATATGTATGATAAAGGCAGCTATCTTACTGTTTCAATGTAAATTGTTTTAGGGGCATTTTAAGCTCATTGCTTCTGCATTTATCTTTAAGTTTTCCCTTTATAAGGACATACTGTACATTTTATGCATATTTTCTTTGTTTAAAAAAATATGTCTGAATAAAGAAACAAAGAATTAAAAGTAAACAATATTCAAAGTTTTGCTTCTGGCCTTTAACCCTTTCTGATACAGGAAGTAGCTTCTTTCTGCAACATCTGTGCTCACAGAAAAGATGTTTGTGTGTCTACGAGTCAAATATGCATCAAGAGAAAACGTCTAAATAAAACCAGAAATGATCATTAGAGTTCACTTTGAGTCCCTCCTTCCTGATTTCTTCTTCTCCAGACTCCCACATGAATTCTTCAGGCTCCCTGTAACCTCTCGCATAAGGTCATGTGACCTCATGAGTCCCGAGAGCATCAGAGTTATGCAGCAATCATGTGTAGTGCCTTTACAAGCCTGCGGGGGCGCTCTATGATCTGAGGTTACTACAGCTGCTCATGTCAAAGTTCAGCTGCATCATCATCATCATCACCTGAATATGACGACTGGTTGGTTATTCCCTGATGGCTAAGACGGGTTCACTGGATGGAAATAAATCTTGTGACATTGTAGACGTAATCAGAGTGAAAGGCAGTTTAACAAAATACTGGTTTCCATGGCAACGCTTAGATGCAGAATTCATCTTTAGCTTTTCAGGTAACCGCCAAAGTTTGGAAGCTTTGCTGTAAAAAAATAACTGAACCGTACAGGTTTTTTTACTTACCTGCACGTCTTCTCGTTTCTTAATGCACATTTTAAATCCTTAATGTTTAACTTTGGTGTATAAACTAAACAAAAGGAGGAAAATAATCATGTCAACATCCTTTTAAGACCATCAGATGTGTGAAAAACGATGGGACATCCTGTTAGAGCTCTGCCACAGCATCGTCTCGGACCCCTCGCTCGTTGGACATTGACCGTGCTGTCCAAACTGCAGGACACAGAGGACGAGAGGCCTTTTTGTCAGCATCTGAACTTTGACCTTTCCCTGCACCAGCATCACAACTTCCCCCAGGGATACTTCCTCAATGACTAAACACCTCAAAATTCCCTGGTTATTAATAGAAATGTTTTCCTTTTGGTTACTCATAGTTTGTGTTGTATATATGGAGCTTTCTGAGTTATTAGTTGAGGAAGTTGAACTTATTTTTATTAAATTACAGATATTTTCAACATAATGAGGAAAGAAAATCAGACAAACAAACTCCGGAACTTAAATAATGGTTTCTAATAATGTGAGTTTTCACAAAACCACTTTTATTTAATCTCATTTATCTTTTACCTTCAATGTGTGATGGTGACGTCAGATCAGTTGCGTTCAGGGTAACTCGGAATTTACTGCTAAATTAAAACGGAATTAATGTGAAAATATTCGTGATTTATTTAACACTTTTCTACAACTATACGTCATCTGAAAGAACAAAAACTAGATGTAATGTGGATCTTTATAACTCCCACGTCTCATCGTTTTACTTAAAGATCACTTTGAAGCGTAAATATTCCCTCAGTCAGTGAACGTCTCGCGCTTTAACGTTAAAACGCGCTCAGACGCGCGCGCGCGCGCGCGCAGGTTCACCAAACATCTTTCCAAGGTAAGCCAAAACCATGTTGTTGTTGTTGTTGTTTACACAAACTTCTCTGAGTTTTTATGAAGAGTTTAGGAAACGTAAAGCAGCAAAGCCGCGTTTATTTACAACTTCCGGTTTGTTTTCTGTCCCGAAACGTGTTTTTTTCTTCATAACGCGTCACGATGGATGTAAAACAAGCCGCTATGTAGTGGAATTAAATATATAATGACTAAAAAAGTGTTATTTTAAATGTTAGAAAGTGTTTGCCTGTCAGTAAAGATGCTTTCACATCCTGTTAGTTTAGTATGTAGTGGTGGATTAAACTGGGATGTTTGATTAAACTGGGGAGCTCATACAAGCTTATTGTGACTTTAATCATAATTAATAATCTCTGAAGTACTTTACTCGAGTAAAAACTCTAAATATAACTTTGTGACAACTTCATGTCATTGTAATATTACTAATATTACTCTGACATCATCCTGGCATGCTGTATTAATCTTAACAGTGTTTAATGTGTACTTATCACAATGATTATTGTAAATTTGTCTGGTTATTAAGCCCTCCAGTGCAGATTATCTATTATTGTAGAAACTGATGTATTTAATTGTCTCACCTTGATAAAACTGTATTTCACAAACTGTATTAACTCAGAAATGTGTCACGTGAGCATTAAACACAAACTATATATATATTTTTTATAATTATAATGAAGAAATGTGGTTAAAACAACACATTTTTAAGATGCTCTATTAGCTTTGGAAGGTTTAGTACTCTGTCCGACCACCTTGTTCACCCACCTGTAAGTTTAAAGCTTTAATTCATCTCGATGCAGTGTGTGTGTGTGTGTGTGTGTGTGTGTGTGTGATCATAACGTCTGCCTGCATGCTACATTCTGTTTAAATAACCACTTCAGGGGTCCTTTAAGGGTCTTGGTCCTGTCGAAGCACCTGCCAGTCTGACCCCTGACCTTGTCTTCAAACAGCGCCCACATGCTGGGCTTTGATGGCCGTGTTACCGAGGCTCAGGTGGGAAGGATGTTTAACTCAGCCCTTCATCATTAAAGAGTCGGTTAAAGGTCTCCAGCAAAGACACGCTGGCTCCTGACCTTCTTTAGATCTCTGCCTCGGTTTGAGGAGTGCTGAGGGCGGTGTGTGTTTGAGGGAGTGATGGGTGGTTTACGAACAGCAGAGACAAATCAATAAAACTTCTAGTCCTAAACCGATGCACTAGTCCTCTGATGCACTAAGTAGAAGCAACCAGAAGCATAAAACATCCCAGAAATCTGAAATAGTGGGAATTAAAGCACATGAGCTGCTGTTTGCTTGAAAATGGCATGAAGATCAGCAGCTTGTTTTTAACAATGACCCCAGTGTTAGTCCTGTCCAAATCCACTCTCGTTTGGAGTCCAGTGCTTTATGACAAAGAAAGAGGGCATAGACGGATTAATCCCTTCAGCACGTCACCACACGCACGTTTTTAAATCCGCAACGCGCTCTTTAGAAGATGTTTAAATGTATATGCGACAGCAAATGATGAGCACTTCCTGATTATCCCAACGCTAACTCAGCAAATACATCAACAGTAAAATAATAAATAATGTCAGATGGATTAATTTAGTACTGTTTCAGAACAACTAACAGCTCCTTTGTGGTGGAAATGGTTTAAGTGTCTTCTGATTAGTTGAAATGGGGAAAGCTTAGGATGATGCACAACTTCTGTTGCTGGTCGGGAAGCTACAAATCATAAAGCAAAAGCGATAGCCATCTCATAGGGCTGGGCGATAATTCAATAATATGTATTGATTGAAAGGCTTGTGGTGCAAGTAAAAAAAAAGGCTTGAGAAAAAAGTTTGATAGAAAGTAATATGTTAGCTTAAGGCTAACATCAATGGAAAATACCATTGGTAGGCTAGTGGTTAGCATGCATGAATGAACAAAATGGTTAAAACAAGTTTGCCCATCAACTAATTAATGTAGTTAATCTCTACAATCTTACCTGTGTTTAATTGCAAGTTTACTATCATCTGAAAATGTTTCCACATTCTCACTAAACTGACTACGGAAAGTCTGAAGGGACAAAACGCACTGTGAGCGTGGATGATTGTCCACTCCCACTCCATCTAAATCACGCTGTTAGCAGGCAAAACAACATGTTTGTGCTCTGCCTTCATGCCAGTGCATATCTGATACCTGTCAATCAAGACACACCCCTAATTATGCCACATTTAATGATTTTAAAAACACCTGAAGCTGTCATTAAGCCTAAACGTTTTCGGGTTCGTGTTCATAAAAGTCTTCAGGTAAACAGCATAAACACTGCACAGTCTCAGGATACAGCTGTTATAAATCCTTATTTAATTCTAACCCTAACACAACGTTTCGTCCTCCCCGTGAGAGGCTCTGCCTCTCTGAAATGCTCCTTTTTAACCCGCAGATGTTACCGGCCTGCTATCAGCTGCCACAATGCTCATCTAGTTGTTTACATCACTTTTATCAACCCTTTCCACACAACATAAAGGGTATAAAACGGTACGTTTTCATGGGATTTGCACATAATTGCATTCTGTTTATTTACATTTATACTAGATACTCACAATTAGTGACGCTAGCGCGTTATTTTTTGTTTATTTTTGTCATTTTTATTGTTACTTAGTGGTGGATAGCTACATTTAGCCACTTTTAATGATACTTATAATTAGCTTTTTTATTTTTCTGTTTATTTTTGTCATTTCTTTCTGTTTCAATATAAAGCGCTTTGAGCTGTCCTGTACATGAAAAGTGCTGTATAAATAAACTTGTGGTTGTTTGTTATATAAGCTGGGATCAGAATTTACATCATTTGGCTAATAGATGACACTGAAACGTGTTGCTGCTCTTCATCGATGCAGGAAAACATGTCACCCGTCTCTGATTCTCCTCCCACATATTGAACTTTTTTTTTTCATGCCACGCTGGTGAGAGATTAAAAAAACCGTCTCAGAAACAGGAAGTGCGGTTACACTTCCTCAACATGAGCAGCGGAAGTTTTACACCTCCTGCCAGAACTGCATGAAGCTGCAGCTCACACACACACACACACACACACTCTTCAGTCTCCTGGGTGAGACGTGGGACTGTAATAATCAAATCAGCACCAGTGTTTAAGAGTTTTATGGTGAGCCTGGACTGTTTTCTTGTTAAATAAAGAGTTGAAGGAGCTGATAACCCCGTTTTAAATGAGCTAATTCCTGTTTTTCTGACTCCTTTTCTCACCGCTACTTTGTTTTCTCTGCCCGATCTAAACAGCTAAAACACGATAATTCGCTGAGTCATGTTTGCGTGCATCGGATGCTTCTAAGTCCTGTATTTATGATCCTTTATTTTGTAATCTCTTGGTAGAAATATGCAGGAGCTAAGCTGCTAAATGCACCGCTGGGCTCGCCATCTGCGTGGCCGAGTGAAGGTCAGTCGCGCAAACGGACGATTTTTAGGCGTCTTTTCCTTGAAAGAAGCCGTTTGCTGCAAAAGGGACTAACCCTGAGGAAGAGGAGGAGGAGAAAACTGAACTTTTGTAAGCTGTAGAGATTAAAAGGCTCCATTAAGACGTACAGAGCGGCTGAATTAAGAACTGATTTGTTTTATTCCTCTAAACATTCAGGAAACTCAGCCTGACGAGGAGCTTTTACAGGCTTAAAACGTCATCGTTTAGTATTTCAGCTCTATTAATAGTCACCTCCCCTCTGCGCACACACACACACACACACGCAGCTCCTGAGGAGGACTCGGGTATCACATCGACCGACACCAGAGTGCTGCAGGAGCGCGTTACAGGTGTGTTGCAGTCGTTTTCATGGCTGATTGAGCAGCATGACAGCTGCTGCTCGGAGGTTCGTGAGGTTGCTTTGCTTCTCTTTTGGTTTGGAGGGAATCAAACTCAGCTCCAACGCTCTGTGTGTGGTATTGATTTGCTTTTATTTAGAGTGGAAATGTGGGTTTTACATCTCATCAGCTTCATCTCTTCCTCTTGCAGGTTGTTTAAAGTGTTCAGGGCGGAAAAAGCAGTCTCTCCTCCCCCTCCCTGCCAGCCCATCTTTCCTCTGGAGGAAAAGGGGGGGGTTGTGCGTGCACGCTACGGTGGAGGAAAGCTGGTCGGCGGCAGCGTACGAGCCTCCTCAAACTGCTCAAAAAGGTTTCCCGGAGGCTGCACCGGAGGTTCGGGAGCGGTAACCTGCCAACATGTCGCCGTTTCTGAGGATCGGTTTCTCCAACTTTGAGATCGATCCCGGTCTGGCCTACTATGAAGAGGTGCTGAACCCGTACTGTGCCGTGTACATGAAGGAGGCCGTCGAAACCGGTTAGTGATGTCACTCATTCAAACTAATGAGCGCCAGTTATTGTGTCGGTGCCCTCATCATACCTGACCACGTCTACTTTAGTCACTGTGTGCTGACCTGACGTGAACCCATCAGAGAAGCTCCTCAGATGCTCATCTTCGTCTCGTATAAACTGGTTGGACAAAACCAGGAGCAGCTTCTTGATGATTTAGTTTAGTTTCTTATCAATATGAAGAAAAAAGCCTTTATTCTAGATAAATTAATTTAATGCTGAGTGGGTCTTTCATGGAAAAAATAATGCAGAAATCCAGGAAATGATCATATAGTTTACAAAGAAAATAAAATGCAGAAGTTTGGCCTTTATTTTTAGACAAAAGTCATGTTTAAAAGGAATAAAATAACTTCCAGTTAAAGAAGAACATGGTAAAAGACGTAGGATCCTGTTCTAGTTCAGGGCTGGATCTGTTAGCATGTTAGCCGTGTGAATAATAAAGATCCCAAACCTTACCCTGCGAGCACGTCTCCACATCCTTTCTGCATTTTGGGAAACTTTCCTGCATGATAGCAGACTCAGAGCAGATATCTGTGTTCTGCATCTGGCGAGATGAAGCTAAAAGTAGAGTCGGTGAGAGGAAAGAGGAGGCCTTTTATGCTTTATTCTGTGAAACCGCACAACAGAAAAACAACTGTTTCATTTCCAGTTGATTCACTCACATGTTTTATTTTACTTTATGCTAACCAGAACAATAAAACACTGTTATGTGTTTTTAAATGAGAATAAAAGGCTTTAGCCCATGAGGTTTGTCTGTGATGGACATGCATCTCAGTGGCAACGCGTCTGGAAAAGTAAACGCTGATGTAGAGAGAGGCCGGTTAGGGAACGCTAAGCTGACATCAGCTACTCTGAGCTTCCGGCAACTGAAGCTGACTTCAAATGAAGGTGATGGGAAGCCGAACGAACAGCTTTCGCTTTGAAACCGTTTCCAAAAGTCTGCAGAGATGCCGAGCAGCTCCGTGTTCAGCTGGTTCCAGTTTACTCCTGCTGCTGCATCTACTACACATTAAGCTTCATAGAGATCTCTGTACGTGTGTGTATTTATATACTCGATCACTACAGCTTTCCTCTCCTGCTTATACATGATCACCATGTCTGGCTGGTTGGCCACCACCATCTTATCCATCTGGATCTGGATCTTAGCCTTCTCATTCTCCACCACCTTGGTGGGTGTTTCCCACCGGGTCTTGGGGGTCTCCAGTCCATATTCTGCACACATGTTCCTGTATACTATCCTGGCTACTTGGTTATGGCGCTCCATGTTTACCTGCCAGTATCTCGCACCCTGCTGTGAGGTGCTGGATTTTCTGCAGCAGGGGTCCTGCCTTACTGGACCTCCATTAATTAGTCATATATTTTTAAATCAGTCTCTAAACTTACCATTACAGGATATGTATCTCTTTTATTTGTCCTGTTTGCTCTGATGTACAATTATTTTGTTCCATTCAAAATGAAATATAATTGTTTTTAAAATGATTTAATATTTGTTTTAACTCCAGTGTTGGTCTGTGGGTTGTTGCCATGGTGATTGCCACTGTCTGGGTGGTAGGGAGCCCAGTATCGTAGCCTTACTGGGGTGTACCCTAGCATTGCCATGATGTGGGTGGTTGCTATGGCAGCATGGGAGGACTGACTCCTCATGTGGTTGTATCCCAAAGATAATATTTCCTGACATTTCACACATGATGAAGTTAAAATACCACTTTATGTCTGTCTAAACGTTCTCTTTGTAATGCAGTTTTAGTGTGAAATGAAGCAGAACTCGTGTAAAAAACTTATTTTAGCGCTTACAGGACGTTAAAGTTGTCCAGTTTCTTACTGAAAACTATAAAACTAAACCAAACCTGTTGCTAATTGTTCTGTTACCACTGTGTTATTTACATGAGCTGTAAGAAATGCATTTATCGCACACAAACCAGCCCGACTGGCACAAAATGTTCAGTGATCCTGCAGGATTTAGTGTTGCCCTGATTCACAGGCTTGTTAACGAGCCACGGGTTTGGGTTGCAGCGGGGAAAACACTAAAACCTGCAGGATGGTGGCTCTCCAGAACCGGTATTGGAGAGTCCAGTTGATCCGAAGCCAATTAGCTGCATTTAGCTTCTCCTAAACGGCGCCATTTTTACCCACTTTGCTTTGTGTGGCAGAGAGACGGGCTATAATCTGCACCGACGGCAGCTGGCAGGTCTGATGAAGGCTGCAGGTCACTTTGAGAGTGAAAAGCTTAGCGGGCTTTGTTGGGGACGGCATGTGGCTCTTGCGTAAGTGCATATATGGGATGTTAATGCAGAAACAAATGAATAAATTTCACCAATGAAGGTCTTTTTTTTCTTACCCTGATGATGCAATCTAACATTTCTCAGCCATTATTCAGACATTTAAAGCAAATGAAGTAAATCATGTATGAATGGAAACCAGCCAAAAGCCAGTAACATCTGGCTGTGGGGTCACAGATGTTTCTGGTCTGACACCCAGCTGGACGTGCTGCAGCTTGCTGCCTCTCCTCGGCACCGTAACGGGAATGAAATGACGAGTTATAAATGAAAGATGCTGCAGTTCTTCTGGTCCTGAGAGAAAATGTTGAGAGCATTCGAGCTGTTCGGTCCTTGGGTCAGAGCTTGGTCGGATTAGTTTCCAGTGAGGGTTGGAGTCCACCAAGGCTTCCCTTTATCACCCATTCTGTTCATAACCTTTATGGACAGGATTTCTAGGCACAGCCGAGTTGTTGAGGGGGTTAGGGGGCCTCAGGATCGGGTCTCTGCTTTTTGCAGATGATGTGGTTCTGTTGGCTTCATCTGGTCCTGATCTCCAGCT
>JBAMHV010000025.1:3871561-3882429 GCA_037177535.1 Pseudomugil gertrudae
CTCTTCGGTCTCCCTCAGAAACATCTCCGTAAGCTTCAAATGGTCCAAAACTCAGCCGCATGCATCATCACTAAGACGACCTGATTTCACCACATCACCCTCATCCTACAGCACTGGTTCCCAGTCTCTCCCATCCTACAGCATTGGTAGCATTAGTGCGATGTCTCAGGATATGGATCATGTGCAAAATAAAGGAGCCATCATAACCAGCGTTGCAACTCCAAAACATAGCGATTGGCGCTCAATGATGTCATCAGCTAATTTGCATAATCAAACTGGTACATAAAGTTGTGATGGATGATGTCACGGGGAGAGATGATGTCTGGAGGAGGAAATACTGATGATATGTTTAATAATTTAGTTTTACAGCACATTTTACTCTTTTATCATGTTTATGTTCAGTTTGTGAGGACCAGATCGGACCGAAGCAGCTTTATCGTGCAGCAGGTGAGATCATCTGCTCTGTGAGGAAGGAGCATCTTCTTCCTGGTCACACGCAGAACATTAGAAATAAATAAAAGATGTGTGCCAAGTCTCCAATAACACCAGAAAGAGTCGCTAGAGGCTGAATATAGCTGATGATTGATATGAGACCAGTCTAGAAAGTCTCTAAAGCAGAGGCGTCTCCGGTCCTCGAGACTTAACACACTTGAATCAAAAGGCTCGACTCCCTCGTCCATCTGTTCCAGCTCTTCAGAGCTCTGATCAATATGATCAATCGTGTTTCAATCAGGTGTTTTGGAGAAAAAATGCACCGAAAAATTGATCAAGATGAAGAACCGGCTCTAAAAACAATGTTAATAAAGGTTTGCAGCTTATTTACCGATCTGTCCACCCCCCCCCCCCCCGCCCCCCCCAAGCACACGCAGTCTTATAAACAACAACAACAACAGAACCATGTATGAAAGTAAAAGCTGCTCATGTTGCATCTGAGAAGCGAGAAAGCAGCTTTTAATAAGAAGGAAGTTCATATTTATGGATGAATGAATAAACAACGTTACCATGACTTCCCCCGTCTGTTGCTCCCTCACTACGAAGCTCAGCGTGTCCGGGTCGGGTCCCGCCACCAGGCGAAGAAACAGCGGCTGCTCGCCATCTGCCAGCTTGCACACATACTCTGACACACACACACACACACACACACACACACCCACACACACACCCACACACACACACACAAACACACACACGCACACACACACACACACACACACACACATACATGTAAACATGGAGGCTATTTACAGCTAAATGAAGATAAGGTCCATTTTTATATTCAGTTCTTATAAAAGTCCAACTTTACAAACCCAAACATGGATAAAACCACGTTATAACTAAACGTCTCCCATGAATCACACCTAATGTCTCAGACATCCCAGTAATAATGCAGACCAGTAAGGAATCCCAGCACAGGTTTATTTATAACGTTTAAACAGCTGCGTGTTGGCAGTGTTTCTGGGTTTCCCTGCGAGCCGCGTGGCATCCAGCGTCTTACCCTGCTCCTCCCTGCGGCAGCGCTTGTACAGGGCGTACTTCGCCGGGTTGTCCAGGACCGTGTACTTGTGCAGGAGGGCGACGATCACCTGAGAAAACGGTGAAAACCTGAGTTACTCCTTCCTTTCTCTGCCGTTTTATCCACCGAAATGTTGAACTTTTCCCCCCATTTTTTATTTTTTACATACAAAATTAACCCGTTTTAACTCGTCTATGTGCGCACTACTCAAACCAAATCCTCTGTGCACATCTGAGCATTAAAAACACTTTTATCTGCATTTAACGCTACGTTTAAGCATCTCTGCTCTCTGAGTGTTGCACGTGTGATTAGATGCACTGGATCCAGCAGCTTAAACTGGTCTGGTGTGAAACGGCATCTAAAACGTGCAGGAAAATGGACCCAGAGGAGTTTAGAGCTACTCTGCATCACTTCAGAACAAGATCAATAACTTTATTTCTTATTTTCAGCATTTAAAACTAAGGAAATAAGAAATAATTCTGCTGTTATAAATTTCCCCACCAGCCTTTTCCGAACCCCGGCTTCATGTGTGTGTGTGTGTGTGTGTGTGTGTGTGCCCACACCTGTCTGACTGTGTTACTGGAGCTGATGTGGAGTGTCTTGATGACTCCCTGAGGCAGATAGAAAGCATCCACAATCCCAGTTCCTCCCAGTCCCGTTGGACTGTGCACCGTCACCGGCCTCCTCAGATCCATTTGGACCTTGATGAAACCAGTATACACACCAGTAGGAGCCTGGTAAAACACAATCACAGCATCGTGTTAATAATACTCGTTATTGATCCCATGACTTTTTATACTCCTGCCGGCTGCACACGTAGCTGATCGATTGATTATTGACACAAAGAGTTTGTATTTATTCACGTTTAAAGGGCGTGAAACAGTAAACATAGAAAACAAAAACAATGGAGCAGCATCTTTCAGACGTGAAGTTCATCCTTAACACACCTTTGTTTGTTTAATCACCATGGTTACGCAGACAGAAGCCCAGAGAACGGGGTGGGTCTGATGGTGCTTTGGGCATATCAGACCGAAACCACCGCAGCTCTGCGTTACTGGGATCAGGATTTTGTGGGATACAGTGACATAAAGCAGGAAAAACTGTGTCTTATGACTAAAATGTACTTTAGTTTTAGTCATCAATAGTTTAGATGTGGTTATAGATGATTATAGGGCCGGGCGATATGACGATATACATCTTATACGCTGCGCTTTACGGCATGCACCTGCAGAACGTTAACAAGCACGTGTTTCAGAGCGAGGTAATGCAAGATTTTATTTTTTATTGAAACAATCAAGTCTTACATATAAGTACATATATATAAACACATAGTATAGCTTAAGTATACTTTAAAACAAAAAACAAAGGGAAAAGGGGTCATAGAAAAGAACAGATATCCACCAAGAATGAGCACAAAGAAATTAAATATAAATATACAGTTTGTTTTGCCTTCTTAGTACAAATTGTTTCTAAGGAATTAACATGAGATGAAATTATTTATAAAGAGTGAGAAAAGAGGCTTTTGCTTAGAGAATTTACATTTGTGGCATAAAAATCAAAAGATTGATAATGTCAGCTTTTTGTTCAAGTCTTTTTCCATATTTTAAAAACCCAAAAATGACTCGAATGATAATAAAAAAAACATCCTAGTAGCTTCATTAATGAATTTGGAGAAATCTTTCCAAAAATTTGTGCTGTAAACACAAAGCCAAAAAAGATGAGCAACAGTTTCAGGACAAACAGCACAATTAATTTCAATTTCATTAATAAATTCCCTAAGAAAGTGTTTGACTGGGTAAAATTTGTTAACCTTATTGCTTATAAAATAATAACAACCAGACGTGGTCCCAAGAGACGTCTTTTACAAATGTACTCCAGTATGCGGTGACAGAAGTTTTTTTTTGCAACATCAATAAAAAACTAATTACAAATGACTTTGTTGCATTTCCTATGAGAAGAGGTTAATGGGTAATGCAAGATGACCACCCAACCCAAACCGAGGAGAAACTTCTGGATGCGGTTACTTTGCCGCTCCCAACAACAAACTCCAACACGACTAACTCATTTTATCACCGGCGTGAGAATCCCGACAAAGAAGAGGATCAACGAGCTAAAGCAACGTGGAGCGGTGGCGAACGCGCTCATAATAAACTCCTGATGCAGACGTGTTTAATGGCAGGTGTTACCATGACGATCACGTCTTGCTTGGAAAAAAGTTTCTAAATTAAATAAATACTCATTTTTTTAGTATATTATTTCGAACTGCATTTCACCTTAGTGATGTTATATAAACTTTGCATTAATTGAAATGATAAAAAGAATTTTATATCGGGATGCATATCGTTATGAGGATATAAAATAAGCTTTATCGGGATATGAGATGTTGCTGATATCGCTCAGCATTAGCTGATTCATTATTATCATTGACTAAAATACAGATTAAAAGTATAAAAATATTTTTATCTAAGCTACCTTCACTCTCCATGTTTCATGTTATGCTGTCAGAACAAACTGTCATGATGATTCTTGTAATATGTGAATCTTTTTTTAAGAAAGCTTCAGTTTGGGTCGTTCTTTTCCCACAACATATTGGCGAGCCAGCCAGGAGTTTCTCTGGGGGGGGGGTAAGAACCTTAATAAGTGTGATGGATGTTGCAGACTCTGGTTGCACTGATTACAGAAGTAAATTCAACATTTAATTGGAAAAGGGAAGGCCACTAAATCGTAAAGAATTGGGACATAGGGTAAATTAGGAAACTCCAACGGTCCGGACTGTTAACTTTTCTCCATGTTGCATCCTCTTCCTGAATAGGAGAAAGAAATGGCTAAGTGAGTTAAAACTAATATATAATAATTTATTTTTTTATGTTCTATCCCAGATCCAGGTTAGAGCAGTGGTATCCTTCAGATGATGTGATCACATCAGGGTTATGAGTAAATCCTGCAGCCAGACACGGTTTGGAGGCAGCTCTAAATCCCCTGTAAGTGGAAATGAGGTTTCCATAAAATGAGACCAGTCCACCCAGCCAGTCCAGTATATCATGCAGGACATTCCTCCGTATGGGGACTGGAGGAGTGTGTGTGCATGCGTGTGTGAAACAATCACAACAGCATGCAAAGGTTAAACATTTGAGCCGTGGCAGCTGAAATGATCAGACAGAGGACAATGTGATGTGGAAGCGTAAATAAAAGAGAAATTTAATCTCACATGGTGATTTTTATCAGTTCAGATGTCTGCGAATGATTCACTGAATGAATGAATTCATTCAACATGAGACACGCTGAACTGGAACATAACCAGTCTCTGACAGGGTGACGGGGAAAACACATTTATGATGAGAAAAGACAACACGCTCGCGTGTTTTTACTTAAAAACCTGCACATGTCGTCATGGTGACGGGACAAGGTAACGAACACGTGCAGAACAACCGGAATCATTTACATGATAGAAGAATTCATCTGGAAATAAACCCAAATAACTGCAAATGATTATTGTATTTGCTTTTTGGCACATTTGTCTCTCGTTGCCATCAGCTGCAGTTGATTTCCTGTTGATGCTTTTATTTTGAAGGCACATTTGCTTGAGGCGCGAGCTAACTGAGCAATCAAAGAATGAGGTGTGAGGACATTAAGATGCATTTTGATTAGCAACCCCTTCTTAGAGGAACAAGGTATGTTGACTGAGTTAAAAAAAGAGACATTTTGAAGGTTTATTCTGCCAGATATTAATGTTTTTCTTTACTTTATTGACAAATTTAAGTTAATGCTAAAGGTTGTGAGAATTTGGACCTTAGCTTACACGCTATTTCTGTGTATTTCTCCAGCTCTTACCATCATTAAACCTAAAAATCCTCAGAATTAGGTGTCAACATGGTCTTTTAAGCTGCTTTAACTGACTCTCCCACAAGGAGAAGCCGGTGGGGGAGAACAATAGCAGGAATAACATCACAGAGCTCTGATGCGACTTCTCAGGAATGCCGAGAGCAGGAAGGAGGAGCTGCAGAAGCACCAGTTACAGAGACCACAGCTGGTGTGAAACAACGTACTGGTGCCATACTGGTGGGTCCACTTACCAGAGTCATTTTAAGGTGGTCTTTGGTCAGAGAGTTGTATTGCTCGATCTTCTGTCTGATTTCCTTAAGGCTGAACTCGGTCCGCAGCTCTCTCTCCTTCTCCACATCCTTCCACAGAGAGACGAAACAAAAGGAAACATGATAAGAAAACCAGAATAAACCAGTTTAATCTGTTTGTGCATCAGGAGCAGAATGAGCGAAGGTGTTATTTTAATGTGATATTATCATATTATCCATCATAAATATGTTTGATGCAGAAAATTAAAAAAGTTGCTGATTTTTTTTTTTTACTTTACATGGAAGCAAAGTGTGTGTGTGTGTGTGTGTGTGTGTGTGTGTGCAGCATATATAATGGAGCATTATGGTGGTTTTCCAGCCCACTCACACGAGGAGGAGGAGTGAGGACTGGACTGTTAAGGTCACATTCATGCGTTTGTGTGTGTGAAAGTTTAATAACTTTAATAACATAAGCCCCGCCCCCTTTGTTGTGGTCCTGAGCAGCAGAAATGAAGCCCGAGTGTCTCCCTGAAGGACTTCGCCCTCAGATAAAAACCGTGCGAGGAGGCCTTGCTGCTGGAGGGCCAGCACATGCAGCCTTTTAACAGATATGATCCCTGAAAGCTGGATTCACGTCAGAAACATCCGGAAACAATTCTGGTCACATGACAGGGTCAAGTGGTCACAGGATGAGATGCCCACTGAGCTCCCATCATCACTAAACTGCGTCTTTTAGCGCTAAATTACAACGAAACAAGCAAAACATGATGTTTAGGGATAAAAGAAAGCAAAATGGAAATCACATGATCGATCATAATATGATCGATCACATTCTGATTAAACAACAAGGTTCAGAAGCAGAGAAATTTCTCCATGGAGCAGTTTATTCAGTACGGAGTTAAAGGACTGCCAAAAGAAGAAAAAATTACAATTTAAAAAGAGTAAAAATAAAATAAATATATTAAATAATTAATAAAGTAAAAATAATTCAAACTAAGGACGCATGATATTTATCCGACTGATGCAGCTCGCAGTAGCAACTAGCGGTAGCAGCTAGCAGTAGCAACTAGCGGTAGGAGCTAGCAATAGCAGCTAGCAGTAGCAACTAAAAGTAGCAACTAGTGGTAGCAACTCGTGGTTGCAACTAGTGGTAGGAGAAAGTTGTAGCAGCTAGCAGTGCTAAAGCTAAAAACAACACAGAGGGTGGATGTATCCATTCAGAACGCTGTAAAAAGATTTTAAGAAAGCAAAAAGGTTACAGAATTCACCAAATGTTGGATAATGTACTTTATTTTATATATGTATTTGTTTACATTTTGTATTTGAGGCCGACACAGTACGTCAGTACATCTAATTTATTTAAACACAGATACCTTTGGAGATTTGAAAGAGCCCAAACTTTTTTTCATGCTACAGATACACCAGAGCTACTTAAATATCAGTTTTTAATCACTGCGTCCAGAATAAATTATAATAAACATGAAAATATTGGTAACTTATTGGTTATCGGTCATGACAAGCAGAAAAATATCAGTCATCGGTATCATTCAAGAGTTTTCATATTGTGCATCACTAATTAAAACGCCAATAAACTATTAATTAAAAAATATATAAAGACCGAAATGCAAAAGGACAGAAACACTTTATTTATATACTTTCTGAATAATTTCCTTCCACGTTTATTTCCAGTTTACAGGTGTTTAAAACACAATCCAGCATCCTCAGTATGCGAATCCCAGAGAAACTCTGTATTCAGTGCTTACATGGGCATAGTGCTGCTCTGCACAGCATCTATAAAACCACACATACACACACACTGCAGAGTACATACACCTTATATGGAAAACACAATTACTGAAGGAAGAAACAAGGTGCCATACAGCAAGTGCTACAGAAACACACACACACACACAAACACTGCAGATCGTCACATGGCTGTGGGCCCAGTGAGGTTTACAGCAGAGATCCAGTGAATACGACTTATTAAAAGGGTTTAAAAGTTTAAAATAGTTTTAAATACAAGCGAGCTTCAGCTTAGAAAAAGAAGATTTGCTGACAGACAAATTGTTCCAGTTTCTTAAGTGTTAGGCTGATAGAGGAATCAATTTAAATCAAGTTAAAAGATTATAAAATGTCATTTTAGTGCATCTGTGCTGATATTTTAAGCTAATTCTCATTAATGTTCTCATTTCTGCTCTCATAAATAAGAAAGATGTGCTTGTTGTGCTCTCAGAATATTAAAAACAGCAGCTCAGCTTTTATCTGAGCGTTTAATAACGACCAAATAACACGCCTATCATGTTGTGTTCACTTAGCATGTGGTGTTAATTGCTAACGTAAAACCGCTGCACGTGATGCTTTCAGTGAGAGCAAATGGATCCGCTTTGTGCAGAAAGGTCACAGTGATCACTAAACTTTATGTTTATTATGTCAGAAATATTTTCATATTAGAAAACGGTTCACAGGTCGACATGATAATGTGAAAAAATGTCCATCCTGGCTATGCTAACACCATGACTCAGCAGGTCAGGTGGAGCTCAAGCAAATGGAAAAACTCATATCAATATAAATGATTTGCTGCTATGTCCGTGTATGTTTCTGTTTTCAGTATGTTTCAAATGAAAAGTGATCACCTGTGTTTAGTGTGGCTGTTTTCCAAACAAAAGAAAATAAAGCTAGCATTAGCTTACCAGCATAGCCAATGCTAATGCTACAGCATTTAGCTAGCTAGCTTCCAGTGAGCTAAACACACAGTAGCTGAAGCTTAAACTGGGCAGCTATGGTGAGTTTTTATTTCTGTTCCTGATTATTTCAATAAGTATTTGTGTTTATTCTGTTGGACAAAGCTTTTTCAAATAAATCATCCTAAGATTTTGGAATTAAATGAGCAGATACATTTTAAAATGTACATATTTGTCTTTAATAAAGGCAAAAGTATTCTTTATAAGCTTTTCAGACAAAGATGAATTTTAGTTTGCACACAAAGTTCCTGTAGGACTCCATGGTGACCTGAAGGGTTTCTTTCTCCATGAATAGTCTCAGATTTGCTGCCAGGTGGAACGAGTTGAAGCTTACGGCCAGATAAAGCAGATTATCCGACATCTCGCCGTCAGCGTGAAGGAGAACGAATCCTTCTGCTTGAGATGTTTGTGCGTTTGCATGATTATTTATCTCAGTAGTTATAAACACAAGTTTTCAGGAGGAGGTAGAGTGAGCAGTGTAGCATCCAGGACGGAGGGGTTAAAGGGAAACT
Organism: Pseudomugil gertrudae; assembly: GCA_037177535.1. Classification (NCBI taxonomy): domain Eukaryota; kingdom Metazoa; phylum Chordata; class Actinopteri; order Atheriniformes; family Pseudomugilidae; genus Pseudomugil; species Pseudomugil gertrudae. Next base: position 3,880,398 of record JBAMHV010000025.1, read on the forward strand.
GGGAGGGTGAGAACGCCCCACATCCAAATAAACAAGAGAAGCAGCGCATGGAGGAGCTACACAATGAGGTCATGGTCTTATTTAGGAGCACAGCGAATCCTCCAACTGCAGGTTGAGGATCAAAACAAGACAGAAAAAAACGTGACATGTTGCTTTTCATAAAGACTTAAATTATAAAGCCACAAACACCTCAACTTTATTGTATTTACCAGGTAAAAACAACGACGACTCATCAGATTCTGCTGAAGTTGCTCATTCATGTGGTGTGAAAAGCAGAAAATCCCCTGCTTGTGGTGGCACGTTGCTTCAGGTCACACCTCTGATGCCAGAAACGCTGCCGTGCAACCTGCATCGTCGAGTTTGTGCAGGAGAAAAGGATCAACAACCCCGAAACTATTTCCCTTCCACTTCTACATGGAGCACACAGTACTGGGAGCTTCAGGTGTATCTGGGTGTTATGGGAAGAAGCGTGTGTCTAATAAAGAGGTTAAGATGTTATTATAGCAGCAGGAAATCCTGATTTAAGACACAATCATGTCTTATTCCGTCCTGAAGACACGACGCATGGACCACACACGACGACATGCTGGCATAATGGTGACGGTGGGGCTCCCTCCATCTTTTACATACAGTCTATGGGGAAAAATTAGCAGCTATGCTAACTTTGCATTAGTTTATTAATAGCAAGATGTCCCTATAATGCTGTGAGCTGTACTGGGAAAGTGTCCCGACATCACTGGTAGCCGGATATATGAAAAAGGTCAGTAGAGTTTCTCTGGATTATCCCGCTTCCCATAGATGCCATTAGGCTGGTGTTCTGTTAAGACGGACATCGGGGACATTTTGACGTCACCCATAGCGACAAAGCCCGCCATCTTAGCGTGGGGGGAAACGACCCTAGCTACGCTACGGAGGAGACATGCTGAAATGTTGTTGTGTGTTCGGCTGCACAGCCAATAAAAATAAAAACAAGTTGAAGTTCCACCTTTTACCCTTCAGTGGAGTCAGGAGAGATAAGTGGCTGAAGGCCATCAACAGAAGTACGAGCAGACCGAGTGGTGGGAACAAAGTCCAACTATACGTACGTCTGTGGCTTCATTTTACACGTGGTACGTTCACATTCAGTCATATTCTATAGATAATAATATATATACTTAATAATAACATTAGGACTGCAAAGTACCCATTTAAACAAAGACTTTTTAATTAGAACGAGTCAGATCCGGTGCATTTAGGCTAGCTGTTAGCTAGCTGTTAGCTAACTGTTAGTGGTTGCATTCAGAGCACCATAAACAATAAACAATATTGTCTTTTAACCTCGCTTCCTTTTTGTTTCTTGAATTGTTTAAAAAAAATCTGACTACATGTTGGATGAAGTCTGAATTAGTTGTAGCATATTAGCAAACCGTAGCATAAGCGCTATCAGCAGCACGATATAAACCAAGTCTCTTATGTGTCACATACCAAACTAATGTTAGTTTAGAAACAGATCCAGGTAAACTAACAGTGTTTAAACAGTTATAGTAGCCGTAATATTTGCTGTATTTTCTTTATATTAATCACCTACAGTAAGACAAACACGTATAATCGAATGAGACAGACGAGCTGTTTTCCCCTAGTTAATCGGTTGCCATGGCAATACGTCATGTTACTGTTAGCATGTGGAGACGTTACTGTTGGCATGTGGAGATGTTACTGTTTGCATGTGGAGACGTTACTGTTGACATGTGGAGACGTTACTGTTGGCATGTGGAGACGTTACTGTTGGCATGTAGAGACGTTACTGTTGGCATGTGGACATGTTACTGTTAGCATGTGGACATGTTACTGTTAGCATGTGGACATGTTACTGTTAGCATGTGGACATGTTACTGTGAGCATGTGGACATGTTACTGTGAGCATGTGGACATGTTACCGTGAGCATGTAGAGATGTTACCGTTAGCATGTGGAGACGTTACCGTTAGCATGTGGAGACGTTACCGTTAGCATGTGGAGACGTTACCGTTAGCATGTGGAGACGTTACCGTTAG
>JBAMHV010000025.1:4017777-4029409 GCA_037177535.1 Pseudomugil gertrudae
AGACCAAAGTCCAGACCAGAGACCTTACCAGGGTCCAGAGCAGAGACCAGACCAGAGACCAGAGCAGGGTCCAGAGCTGGGTCCAGACCAGAGACCTTACCAGGGTCCAGACCAGAGATCAGAGCAGAGACCAGACCAGAGACCAGAGAAGACCAGAGCAGAGTCCAGACCAGAGATCTGACCAGAGACCAGAGCAGGGTCCAGAGCTGGGTCCAGACCAGAGACCTTACCAGGGTCCAGACCAGAGACCAGAGCTGGGTCCAGACCAGAGACCAGAGCAGGGTCCAGAGCTGGGTCCAGACCAGAGACCAGAGCAGGGTCCAGAGCTGGGTCCAGACCAGAGACCAGACCAGAGACCAGAGCAGACTCCAGAGCTGGGTCCAGACCAGAGACCAGAGCTGGGTCCAGACCAGAGACCAGAGCTGGGTCCAGACCAGAGACCAGACCAGAGATTAGACCAAAGTCCAGACCAGAGACCTTACCAGGGTCCAGAGCAGAGACCAGACCAGAGACCAGAGCAGGGTCCAGAGCTGGGTCCAGACCAGAGACCTTACCAGGGTCCAGACCAGAGATCAGAGCAGAGACCAGACCAGAGACCAGAGAAGACCAGAGCAGAGTCCAGACCAGAGACCAGAGCATAGACCAGACCAGAGAACAGAGAAGACCAGAGCAGAGTCCAGACCAGAGACCAGACCAGAGCAGGGTCCAGAGCTGGGTCCAGACCAGAGACCTTACCAGGGTCCAGACCAGAGATCAGAGCAGAGACCAGACCAGAGACCAGAGCATAGACCAGAACAGAGATCAGAGAAGACCAGAGCAGAGTCCAGACCAGAGACCTTACCAGGGTCCAGACCAGAGACCAGAGCAGGGACCAGAGCAGGGTCCAGAGCTGGGTCCAGACCAGAGACCAGAGCATAGACCAGACCAGAGATCAGAGAAGACCAGAGCAGAGTCCAGACCAGAGACCTTACCAGAGACCAGACCAGAGACCAGAGCAGAGTCCAGACCAGAGACCTTACCAGGGTCCAGACCAGAGACCAGAACAGGGACCAGAGCAGGGTCCAGAGCTAGGTGCAGACCAGAGACCAGAGCAGAGACCAGAGAAGACCAGACCAGAGACCAGATCTGGGTCCAGCTGCGAACATGTGGAACAAACTGCCAGTAAAGATGAAACTTTCAATCCACATTAACAACATTTCACTTAAACCAGAACAAAATAAACCAAAGGACTTAAATACAGAGAACCAGAAGCAGGTGAACACATGAACTAAATCAAAGCAGGAGAACTAATGAGCAGGACGATGAAGCTAAACAGGAAACCCCGGCCAAAGCAGGGATATTACAAAATAAAACAGGAAACCAAAAAACACAAATCTGGTCTTATGAGAGAAACTGGATTTATTCCTAAAACTAATAAAACTTTTATAAAGAAAATAACATTTTCAGTACGTTTAAGATCAGATGGTTGTTTTTGTATCTAAAGTATGACTCTGCTTATTTCAACCATGTTGATGTGTTTAGTGTTTATTTTGTGGGTTTTTTGTGTTAGTGAGATTGTTTTGTGCCCTTGTGTTGCTGTTTTTCTCTGTATTCTAATTTTAATGTCGTGCTTCAGAGGAAACTTTAAATCTCTGCTGTTATTTTCGCCTCTCTGAGGTTTTTGTTTCACTTTAAAATGATTTATGTCTCTTTTTAGAGCAGAATTTAGGGCAGAAATGCACATTTGGAACCTAAATGTTTGGTTAAATAAGCATAAAATAAGTTAGCCTTTATTAGAAACCGCCTCATATTTTTACAGCATTTTTTGCTTTTTTAAAGATAAAACAAACAGAATTTATCCCAGATGGAGTATATACAGAAACGATGTTTAATGTCTGTATTGAGAAGACTGTCATACATCATGTTTCTCTGCCTCCCACCAGCATGTGAGTGTGACCCTCAGGGTTCCCTCAGCACTCTGTGTGAGCCCAGCGGAGGTCAATGCAGGTGTCGACCCAACATTGTCGGGAGGAACTGCGATCACTGTGCTCCCACCACCTTCCTGTTCAGCCCCGCCGGCTGCAGATGTGAGTGTCAGCAGCTTGTGTCTCCATCTCTGCTCGTTAAATTCACTCATCCAGGTTTCATCCCCCCACAGCGTGTGGCTGTGATGCTCTGGGCTCCATCAGCCCCTTCTGCCACGAGGCAACCGGCCAGTGCGACTGCCGGACTGGAGCCACGGGTCGCCAGTGCTCCCACTGCCTGCCGGGTTTCTGGGGCTTCCCCCAGTGTCAGCGGTGCCAGTGTAACGGCCACAGCGAGTACTGCGACCCTCAGACTGGGAAGTGTCAGGGCTGCAGAGACTTTACCACTGGACACCACTGTGACAGGTATGATGATGATGATGAAGGGGAGAAAGTAGCACATTTACACACAGGTCAGATGGAAGGAGGATTTCCAGGTATGATCTAAACCGTACGTATATTCATCTCTCTCGCTTCCAGGTGTCTGAATGGTTACCATGGCGACCCCCAGCTGGGATCAGGCGGCCACTGCCGCCCGTGCATGTGTCCAGACGGGCCGCGGAGCGGTCGGCAGTTTGCAGACGGCTGTTATCTCCTGGCTGACATCAACCAGCTCGTTTGTGTGTGCAGCCACGGCTACAAAGGCGAGTAAACGTGCACGTAAGCAGCTCAGAGGCGCGGCTTCTGTCATCACATCCTCAGACACCCAAACAGCGCTTCGGCCCCTCTGTAATCTTTCTTTCATCATCCAGGTGCCAGGTGTGATGAGTGTGCTCCCGGTTTCTATGGAAACCCCCTGGTTCCAGGCGGACGCTGCACGCCCTGCCAGTGTAACGACAACATCGACACGCACGACCCCGAGTCCTGCGATGCCCGCACAGGTGCCTGCCAGAAGTGCCTGCACCATACTCAGGGCCACGCGTGCCAGCACTGTAAGCTGGGTTACTACGGCAACGCCACCACACAGAGCTGCAGGAGTGAGTGTGGATATGTTTATGCTAAATAAACGCCGCGCGGCGATTACCACCTGGACTCCCTTTGTGCAGAGTGCATGTGCTACCCGGTGGGAACGCTACCTCAGGCCTGTTCGTCCCCTGATGACTGTCAGTGCGATCAACGGAGCGGTCAGTGTCCCTGCCAGCCCAACGTGATTGGTCCAAACTGCAACCGCTGCGCTGCTGACACCTGGAACATCACCGGCGGTACAGGCTGCCAGCGCTGCGACTGTGACCCCGTCCACTCCGTCAGGTCCTCCTGCAACGAGGTGGGTCAGAACATCAGTCGCACCTTTTTTCTAAGAAAATACTGTCACAGCTGCTCCTCCTGAATAGCATCTACAGCTGGACAGAAACACTAAATCAGAGATTTCCTTCCACCATGCGGTTCCCACTGACAGCGAAACAACAGGGCTGTGGCCATCCCACCTAATAACACAGGCCTGTGGCTGTACACTTCTTTCATATATCAACTCCAGCTGTTTGTTAATTGCTTCTTTTAGTGTTTTTTTTTTTCCCCGCAGCTCTGATTTACTCAAACAAATGTGCATGAGAAGCGCTGAATACTGGGTCCCCCTCACACACACACAAACATTTGGGTTTCTGTGTTTACTGGCGGCTCTCCATCAGAGGAAGGAAGTCTCAAAATACTTCATGGAATAACTGGATACACATTTTTTCCAGGAGAGGGGGAGTGCTAACCAGCTACAAAGCTCTATTGTGTCTACATGTGAAACAACAGCTTTGAAACGTGCAGGTGTGACGGAGACTTTGCATTACTCACCTGATGTGTGGCGTTTGTCTCGCTCCAGGTCTCAGGACAGTGTGAGTGCAAGCCAGGCTTCGGTGGCAGGACTTGTCGGGAGTGCAAGGAGCTTTTCTGGGGGGATCCAGAGGTTAAGTGCCACGGTGTGACTTCACCCCTCGTAAACATTTACCACATCACTGCCATTAATCATGTCAGAATCATTTTCAACAACAACAAGGGAAAATTACAGCAACTAGAGGATCATTTTACAACTAAATATGTCCTCATAGAGTTAGTGGATCTTATCAATATTAAGCTTTTAAAGCAAATAAGTCCAGAATGGAGATGTGAATGTGAATTTCTCAACATTTAGCATCCAAATTAGCAATCAACCTGTTGTTAGCATATAAAACCTGGTGTAACAGGTGTGTTTGAACCAACTTTATGACGAGAAAGATAAACAAGCTACAGGTCAGCTGCAGTTTGCTTCCAGCTATCACAGGAATACCTGCTGCAGCAACCCTGTAGAGGAAACTCATCATTCACTCTTTACTGCTTAATTCAGTGCAGGGTGGCAGGGAAGCTGTCCCAGCTGATGTCCCAGCTATTAGCAGCAAGAGACAGGTACACCTGGACAGGCTGCCACAATTCAATTCAACTTTATTTATATAGTGCCACATCATGACATCATCTCAGAGCGCTTCACATCATATTTCCCCATGACTGCAGAACTAACATATGGCTAAACTATCCCTCACTGTAAGATTTGTTATAAAGAAAGGTCTTAAGTTTAATTTTAAAGGTAGAGAGGGTGTCTGCCTCCCGTACCCATACTGGGAGCACTGGGAGCTGGTTCTAGAGATTCTGGGAACCTGCCACAGGAAACTCATTATGCAAAAGACAAAAAAAAATCTGGATCAGTGGATAAAAAACACCCAAATGTGGTCAAAGTATGAATGTTTGTTGATGCATGACCACTTCAAGCTCACCTCAGTTTGTAAATTAACCAATCAGAAGGGCTTAAGAAGCTGGGATTGGCTCCAGCCCCCCACGCGACCCCGTTCAGGGACAAGCGGTAGAAAAAGGATGGATGGAGAAGGGCTTAAGAGACAAGAGGTCAGGCTGACATGAGGTAATATACGGTACAAGAAGAAATGAAGGGGATTAATAAAAAGCTCCCCACATTCGCTTTGAGTGAACCGGAAACCTGCAGGACATCTCTGGAACTTCATAAAACATTTGCAGCATGTTTCGATGAGCACGTTTCAGTCTTTTATGGATAAAACACACGACCAGCTTGACCTAAACGCTACATTTACCCTGGTTTAGATCTTTCCTGAGGAGGGCTGTGTATAAAAAAGCTCTCCCATCCAGTGTTTGAGTCAAAACATCAGCTCTTTAGCATCCTCCCCCCCTTTCCTTTAAAACTTTCATATATTTCCCTCCATGTCTGAAGCTCTCATGTGACTCCTGAGTCGCTGCTTTATATGGTTTTCCTTCAGCTTTCTGCGTTGGTGCGTGTTCGTCCTAACATGTAAGGAAACAAACCGGTAGTGATTTTAAATGAGACAAATGAATTAGTCAGTCGTTTTGAGTTATATAATTTAAAAAAACAAACTTGTTTAAAGAACATCTGGTTATAGGAGTGTCTCACAGTAGCTGGCTCCCCGTCAGAAAGCGAGCTCGAGCAGGAAAGATTAACTCAGGAGAGGGAGGGGAAATGGGAATGACCCCTCAGAACCCCTTCATGAGAACCAGATGTTCTCCCAGGCATCCCAGTTTCGTCATGGACCAACACCCAGGAGATCCTAGTGCTGCTAAATGATTCCAGCTGCCCTCCCTCATGTCCAGCTGCTGTTGCTTCCCATCTGCAGAGGATGTGCGAATGTTGCTGCGTTCATGGGAACGGAGGCCGTGTAGATGCTGGCTGATTTTAAACATGTGGAGTGTGTGTGTGTGTGTGTGTGTGTGTGTGGGCCAAACAGGTTTCACTACAACACTCAGGTGTTGTTTTTCCACCATGACAGACATAAAAGAGACATTTTAACTCCATAAATCACAGAAGGAAAATGCATTCCTTGGATGTGACTCAGGATCCTCGTGCTTAGAGGAGGGAAGGAAGTCCTGCTGTTGCACACTGACCCAAACTGGAAGGATCAGCCGGACCTTCAGGGTCATATTCATGTCTGTTTATTCACTGTAGGCTTGTATAAACTTCACCTTCGGTTGGCTTGTTCCCCTGAGGAGACGTGAGAATTACTATTATTATGAGTTAAGGCTTCATTATATTAATAATAAATAAAAGGAATTTGACATTTTCTACACGTTGCTCCTCAGAATTACGGCCGTGATGAAGTGTGTCGGCATCTTCCCGTTAAATGAGGAAAAATGAAACAAACTTGAACTAAAAACACGACCTTTGACCCCGTGAGGTGTTCCCTGCAATCCGGTTTGCTCTAAACTGGCTTGGATTTAATTTTTTTACTCTTTTAAAAGCAGTTTATCATTTTTTTTCAATATAATTCAGCACATTTAAAAGTGTGACGCTTGTAAATTGAGTCTTTACTTCCTTCTCTTTTACCTTATTATTAAAAAATAAAAATACTTTAAATTATTTTTCAACAATTATTCTTTTACACTAAATTTGATCAATTTTATATTATAAAAAAGTCGTATTATCATATATTATTTTATTATTTATATTTTTGTTTCTCAAAAATATGAAACATTATTTGTATTGCAATATTTTTTTAAATAATTATTGTATTATTTTAACCCTTTAAGTACTATAAAACTGAATGATGATGTATTTTTTCCAGTTAAGGGATTAATCATTATTTTACAGATTATTTTATTTTGAAAAAAATTTTTAAAATATGTTTTATTATCTTAAATAATAATAATAATAATTGCCATAGAAATGAATCAAAGTTATTTCTATTAAATTCTGGCTGCATAAAATAACCATAATGCTTCAGCTCATGGCTCTAGTGAGCTTTATCTTATCATACGTTTGGTTTTTTCCTCCCAGCATGTGACTGCGACCACCTAGGAATCTCCAGTGAGCAGTGTGACCGCGCCACAGGACAGTGTACCTGTGTGGACGGTGTTTCAGGCCTCCGATGTGACAAGTGTGCCAGAGGCTACCAGGGAGCGTTCCCCGTGTGTGAACGCTGCCACCAGTGCTTTGCCGTCTGGGACGCGGAGGTTAGTGAGCTGACCAATCAGAGCCGACGCCTTGAAGCCCACGTGACTCAGCTGCTGACCAGCGGGGTGACGGCGCCCTACAAAGAGTTAGTCAGCAGCCTGGAGAGAAACGCCAAAGCTGTGAGGGAGATAGTGGAAAACAAGACTGCTTCGGGGAAGCTGGAGCATGTACGAGACCTGATGCATCAGATTACGTACGTATAAAAACAGAAAGACTCGCACAGACGTCAAAGAAGCTTTTTAATTAACACTGTGTTGTTTTCTCAGAGGTTTGATGTCCTACCTCAGCGGGAAGCTGAATACGAGCGAGGAGGCGCTGAAGCTTCTAGATGCCGATGCTAACTCCACAGCCGTAGACTTAGATGTGCTGACTGATGAGGCCAACGTGCTGGAGCAAAATGCTGAGGAGCTGAGGCAACAGGTGCACGATGCCAAGAACGCCAACATCCACGGTGAGAGTGTTTCCTTAAACAGAAGCAAGAAGTGTGTGGGTTAAAAGATTAAACCAGTCACCCAAATGTACCACTCCCAGGTGCCATGGCAACCATTTCTGAAGCACAAATGCAGTCCAGGATTGCAGAGCACCGTGTTAAAGCCTCCACCAGTAATCCGGACAACACAGTGGAGCAGTCTGCAGCAGTACGGAAAGCCACGGAGGACAAACTGAGCAGCAGTCTGAGGGAATTTGACCGGAAGCACCAAAGAAACACAAATAAGATGGACAAACTGTCCAATGAGGTGGACAAATTTGACCTGTCTCCACTTAGTGAGAAGGTGAGAAACATTAGAAAGGCTTTATTGTCTTTCTCTGAGGCTTAAATGATCATTTTAATGTGTATGTAGATGTGTGGTGCATCTAAAGGAGAAGGGGAGGACTGCTCCCCCTGTGGGGGGTTTGGCTGTCTCAGGGAGGACGGAGCACCTCAGTGTGGAGGCGAAGGGTGCATCGGCCTCGTCACAACCACCAAAGAGTCTCTAAAGTCAGCAAAGAAGTTGGACGAGGACATCCAAGCAGCTATGCAGGAGGTGGACAAACTTTCTAGGATGGTGAGTGAGCTTTGCGTGTAGCAGTGTGGAAATCCTTCCAGGTAGGAGGTGAACAAATCACCTGCTGTGCTCCAGGTCTGGGAAGCCAACATGCGTGCTAATGAGGCCAAAGTGAAAGCTTTGGAGGTGCTGACCAAATCCAACCAGAGCAAGGAGAGAGTGGAGCAGAGCAATGAGCAGCTCCGCAACCTCATCAGGGAGATACGAGACCTCCTGACAGGTGGGCGCAGCACCGTTACAAAACGCTTCTCACCGTTCTGCAGCTAATCCAGGTTTGTTCTGTCTGCAACAACCCAGACGGGAAGGCGGACGTGTCCGTGATCGAGGCGGTCGCCAACGAGGTGCTGGCTCTGGAGATGCCCACCTCCACGGCAAAGCTGCAGGAGCTGACGGAGGAGATCAGGGAGAAGGTCGGCACTCTTTCCAGCGTGGAGACCATCCTGAGTCAGAGCGCTGAGGACATCCAGACTGCCGAGTCGCTCCTGAAACGAGCCAAGGCAGCCAGGTGACAATCAATATTACATATCAATCATTTAACTGCTCGTGTTTCAGCTAGAAAACATATTTAATACACTTTCTGTCCATCAGTGAGAAGGCGTCCAACATTAAAGAAACAGCGGATGTAGTGAAGGCCGCTCTGGATGAGACTGAGCGTGCTCAGAGCACTGCTATGGATGCCATCCAGCTTGCTCAGAACAACACAAGAGGCACCGTGGATCTGCTCCTTTCCGTGAGTCCGACCTTCAACGCGACACAGACATGATCATCTGTTACCTGGACGTGTTTTAGCCTCTTTCAATATGTCAGGTGGAGACGGAGACGGCCAAGTCGGAGCTGAAGCTCAGCAACACGACGAGTCGCCTGGTGCAGCTGGAGCGGGAGGTCGGCCTCATGAGGCAGAACAACCTGGAGGCGAAGCAGATGGTGGAAAGGACCGAACGCATCACTGACCAGGCCAAAGACGATGCAGAGACGGCGCAGCAGGTCTCGGGATCTTCACAGGTTACAGCTTCCTCTTAGACTCACTTCATCGTTTGCTTTGGTTTGTTGGTGCAGGAGTTCGATGAGGACGTGAAGGATAAATTTGAGGTGGTGGAGGAGCAGGTGGAGGATAAGGGCGAGGCTGTGCTGCGGGCGAGGAAGAAAGCGGAGGAACTGCAGAAGGAGGCCAGAGAGCTTCTCCAGCAAAGCAGCAGCAAGTTGCAGCGACTCAGAGGTGAACTTTGCTAAAGGAAACTGCAGACACATTGTTTAAATACAACACATATACCTGCTGTGGTGGGATTACAAGGATTTGGTTTCATAGATCTTCATCGTCTGAGGTCTTTTGTCACATTTCTGCTCATTTAATCTTCGGATTCTTTGAATCCACAATGCAAAACATGAGCAATCTTAATGCAGCGAGTGCAGAAACACAAAAACGCTCTTACATCTTGTGTCTTCCAGAGCTGGAGCGCTCCTACGAGGTCAACCAGGTCATCCTGGAGAGCAAAGCGGGAGAGCTGGAAGAGCTGGAGCGAACCGCCCGCCGCATCCTGGATGAGATCAGCTACAAAGTGACGCTTTACAGCACCTGTCTGTGATGAGACGCTTAGCAGCTGAAGTGCTCCCAGATGACTGCTTTACTTTATAGCTGTTTAAACTAAATACGGTAATATATTTGACAGTGTCAGTACCAAAATGTGTTAGAATAACGACAACAAGCTGCCAGAGGTTATTAAAGTTTTAAATGAGTCCCAAAGGAAACCACTAGAAGCCAAAATGACCTCCAAACCAAAACTTTGTAGCTTCACGAGCTAACTGTGTATAAAAATATACGTTTTACATGTATTTAATCTACTCTAAAACATTGGTGAATTTTGCTACTATGCATAAAAGTTTATAATTTCACATAAAAGCATCTCATGTTTGTAATATTGGCTGAAAACAAATAAAAAGTAGTGTTTATATTAACTTGTTGCACCGCTTTGTTTCCAGTTTGATTCAGCATTTCTGCAACGATTAACTTTCTCACAATTAATTAAGGGTTTTAATTGCCTGAGGAAATAAATTGGACAGAAAATAAAGCTCTGAGACACTATCTGCAATAAAATATTACATTTACCCATTTTCCACTAAATAAAATAAAACATTTATGTGTAATTTAGCACACAGTGATAAAGAGGGAGCATCCAGGCTTAGTCGATCTGGATGTGTGAGTATTCTGGGAAAAGCTCTTTATACTCTGAGTGGACAGTTAAAACCATCAGAAACAGTTAAAGCAGATGCATTTGTCTGAGTTATTGTTAATAATTACATATTTTATTACACATATGTATTTACCATATTTTAACAAACCATCATCCATGTTTTACCATGACAACCACTGACTAAACTGTCATTTTTTCATCCTATTGGAGCAGAAAGTTCTAATATGAAGGAATACTTTGTAAAACTGCTGCTGCTAAGAAACAACATCATGGAAATCTTAGCAACTGGGTTAAAATAGCTGAGTTTTATTTAGGTTCAATCACAATGAGGGAAAAATATAGGTAGGCAAGTAAAAAACAGGATAAAACATATTTTATAGGTATATTTTAGCTACTAGAATAGTGTACATCTTTTTATACTGGCTGATATATATTAAATATTTATTGAGTATTTTTAAATCGCGTAATTTAGATCACAGTCAAATGCTGATTCATCACAAACACACACATCAGTTAAAAGCTTAACAGGAACCTGACAGGAAGCAGGTTTACAAAATGGAGGCCGTTACCATGGTAACACAATGATTAAACCTTTCTGCAGTAGGTTTATCGGAGTCTTAATTAACAAAGGATTGACATACTATGTTTTTTATGTTAAAGATACCTAATACATGTTACATGGTCATTTCTTTTATAAATAAACACATGAAAGTAAAGAGATTTATCCCCCAGTTTATTTAATACATTAGCTAGATTAGCTAGCAACGTCTTTAGCTAACATCGTGATAATAGATTTTAATACATTAACTTTACCTGTGTTTAGTGTAAGTTCAAAGGACGAAGATGTGACAAATTCATATAAAGTAGAAGCTTGTAGGTTAAAATGATTATTTCCAGTGAGATTGTTGTTCAGCGCGCGCGGACGTTTGAAAAAGTGGCGCGAGATTTTTTTCTTTAGCTGCATTCACAGGCCCTCGGACAAAAGAAAGTCATAGTCCAGATTTAATAGCTGATTAAATTACATAAAATGTATTAACAAGGTGAGACTGCAGATGGAAACAAGGAGGAGCAGAAGGGGAGGTACAGGTAGAGGGAAGGAAAGTGGAGGTAGAGGAGGTACAGATAGAGAATGAGGATAAGGAGGTACAGGTGGAGGAAGTATAGGTAAAGGTAGAGGAGGAGGTAGAGGAAGTACAGATAGAGGAAGAGGAGTTATAGGTAGAGGAGGAGGAAGAGGAGGTACAGGTAGAGGAAGACATGGAGGAAGAAGAGGTACAGGTAGAGGAGGTAGAGGAAGAGGAGGTACAGATAGAGGAAGAGGAGGTACAGATAGAGGAAGAGGTGGTACAGGTAGAGGAAGAGGGGCTACAGGTAGAGGAAGAGGTGGTACAGGTAGAGGAAGAGGAGGTACAGGTAGAGGAAGAGGAGGTACAGGTAGAGGAA
>JBAMHV010000025.1:4032844-4046734 GCA_037177535.1 Pseudomugil gertrudae
TTTTGGGGGTTAGAAAAGTTATTTTCACTCATGTGCACGTTGAGGGACAGGAAGTAAAGGCAAGTACGTGCACTTGTTCATCGGGAAAGCCAGGTGTCATCATGTAGCAGCTCTTCTCAAACAGAACTGTACCCATACAGACGTTGAGTGTGTCTGGCTCCCAAAACAGAGGACATAACATTGAAGAAGTCACCTGTGATTGCACCTTTCACATCGCAAAGTTATTATACAATAAAATAATACATTTCTGTGCTGTTGTCATGAAAAGCCACAACGTTATGTTTTCTAAAATCTTGTCTTATAAAAGAATGGCGCTACTGACAGTCGTAATGTGAGGTGGTATTCTCACTCAGTTCACCATCATCCTTCTTATTTACCCTATCAGTTTAATACATCTCCTTTTCTCATGTTCGTCCAGTGAAAAGCGGTAGTAAGAAATGATTTTATTAAGGTTATTTCTGTTGTTACAACACGGGACACAGCGCTTTGGTTTGGACACGGAAGTGACGTTTCCGGCTACGATGACGTAGCCACTAGCCATCCCCATTGGACATTTATAACACAGATATTGTGACACCGATCAGAAACAGCAGGCAGCACCTTCTTTAAACAGGAAGTGCTCATAGACTATTACCATTCAAATGATATTTGATGCATTTAAATATAAAAAGCTTGATTGCAAACATGCTGAACTTACTTTGTAGAAGTTGCCATAAGCTTTTCTTATATTTATCCACTTCTTTGCAAACTGAGGATATCTGATCCGGCTAATCCGACACTGGATGTTCATGAACTTGCTCATATCCCACGCTCTACAAAGAGATGTTTAACTAAGATAAGTATAAAAACACTTTAGGTGGAGAGGCAGAGCAGCAGCACAGAAGCTAAACGCACCCGTCAGTCAGGATGGCGTATTTGTACTTTGTTCCGAGCTCCCTCTCCTGAAGCCAAGCCACGACTCGCTGTAGGACTTCTGGAAATGGATCTGCTTTGTCCACAATTTTCTACAGTGCAAAACAAATCATTAGTGTTAACTTTTAAATGGCACGCTGCTACAGACAGTGACAGAGTGGACGAACTCTCCCGACCTGAGTGATTCCCGTCAACTTCACGCAGAAGTCTGAAAGCTGTGGGTTCAGCACTGGCTTCACATAGGCTTGAAAGGTATCCACCTGCACAGGAAATGGATGGGGGAACATTCAATTTCTCTATATAGAAAAAAAAGAGGCTTAAATGGAAGCTGGACTCACAATCTCTAAGGTGTGTGTGTTGATGAGAACCATGGGGAACTCTATAATTTCATGAAGGAAGCCAGAGGGATTGTCCTCCTCACACGTTGCTTCAAAGTCCACCACACAGATGTAGTCATAGTAGGTGTCGGTGGGTCCTCCTTCCGCCGCAGACTGCATCAGCTTCTGCTTCTTGTAGTGGCTCTTCAACCTCTTCTTCATTACATCCTTCACTCCTCTTTAAAAACACAGAATCTCTGGGTTTAAGTTCGATTTCACGCCACTAGCAGAGTAGCTGAGTTTAGTTAGATTATACTCACCTTGTGTCGAGGCTCAACTCAGCTAATTTCATTCTCAGCTCCTCCCTGGACATGCGGTTAATGTGTCCATTGGCCAAAGCGATCTCTTTGTAAACTGGATGACTGAAGTCGCTATTTGACTGCGATGGGGGCGCCTCTGACACAGACTCTTCCTCTGGACATATTCTGCTGCAAGGTTTCTCCTGAAGAGGAAATGTGCTGTTCATTAAGTGTTACAGAAGAGTTATGTGTTATTAAACTAACAGAAAACAGGAAACTAGAGAAAAATGATGAAGATGAAGAGGCTTTTAGTGGGGCTCAGAGCAGGAAAACACAGGTGTATCCTATCCAGGTCTTTCGTGATGACATGTAAATCCTTGCATAGTTTTTAAAGGAAATAATTTTGGCTCCTCTGATCTCAAAGCACTTCCTCACTAGTTCCTCTCACATCATTGTAGGGAGGAAGTAGATGCAAGAAAACAATGCAAGAAGGAAACTAAGGTTATAAGCTTGGTAAAAAAGCAGGAAGCAAAGTCCACACAGTAAAATATTTATGTTAATATACCATGTTTACAAAAGTAATGCATTTCTTTTCTCAGCATATAAAAAGATAAAGCTACCAATACGTATAAATGAGAAAAAAAGAGGAAAACTCTCCCATTTAAGAGGATAAAATATATTTACTTTACTCACCTACCATTTGTTTACATGCAAAATGATGGTAAACAACTACTGAATGATGCTGTTTAACACAGAGTATGTGTACATTTTATCCTGCATTTTAAATATTTATTACAGCTAACGCTGACATCTTTTAATTTTGTAAATTGTTTTAAATAAAGACCAGTTTACTACATTTACTCGACACACTGAGCTACGTTGTTTAAAAAATGTGATGAAGGCGAACATAAACACAGTGATTTGTATGTCTGTAACAGTAGTAACCCAAAAGAAACTAATTTTAAAGTAATTTTTTATCAGTATGGTGATATAAATACAGCAAACCAGCGCTAAACGGAACAATGAATGTGTGAAACGTGAACAAAACGTTTCAGGGTTGAAGTTAAACCAACCTTAACATCTGCTTTTTCGTTAGACATCTTCACGTTGACGTCCTTGGTATGAATGTTCTCCTTAATTTCTTCCATTTAAAGTAAATCTTTTTAAGAACTAGCCAGCTATTTCACATGCAGCGCATTTATGTAAACAATGTGGAATTAGCTTAACTTGCTAAAATTAGCCAAAAAGACGTCACAACATTCCTCCTCCAGACTAACTTACTCCTTACAGCTGAAAGCAGCACATTAAAACATCTACGCTAGATCAACCATGTAAATATGACTTATATCATACTGTTTTTGTTTGATGTTACAACTAAAACATCTTTAAGCTAACCTCCGAAGACATTAAACTTTGTTTTATAAGGAGCGACAGTTATGACGACTTCCGCTTTGCGCCAAAACACCCGCGCGCCTCAGCGCCCCCTGGTGTCCAGGAGGTTTGCCTGCACGGAAACTGAAGCGGAAAAAGGAGGAAATTAACTTAATACTCCGTTTTACAAGGAGAGAAGTTGCTTTTCTGCAAATTTTAATATGCACTTTGATTCATTAACAGGAATGAATAAATAATGGGGTCTGACTCACTTGCAAGGAAGTTATAAAACAACAGTTCTACTGTATTCTGAAAAGAAATTAATATTATTATTATAATATTTACGGGGCAAATGGACCAGAGGAAATTACTCAGATGTGGCAGAAACATTACTATAAAAAGAAAACACTTTGTAGTGGGCAACATTAATGAGAATGAAGATGTGATTGTCTCTGCACAAGTTTATTAAATTGTAAAGAATAATAGGGCATATAGTGCAGATGAGCTTTCTGCATTTAAAGTTTGCAAACAGGAAACTATCTCCTGCTTGCCATTTGTTTGACTAGATTTTTAATTTATGGTATTTTACCAAACTCATTACTCTCTTGTCATCTTAGTGCCCATTGTTAAAGATAAAGCTGGAAAAATAAATAGCAAAGATAATTATCGGCCTATAGCTCTGGCCAGTACTCTATCACAGGTATTGAAAGGGTTATATTGAATAAGATGGAGAGGTGTCTTATAACATCTGACCATCAGTTTGGCTTCAAACCTAAATTGGGCACAGATATGCATATTTTTGCTCTAAAGGAGATTTTAGATTTGTATAATAAGCATAATACTACCATTTTTATGTGTTTTATTTATAAGTTACGTAACAGAGGGGTTCCAAATGATCTAGTGGGAATATTTATGTTTTGGTACGCTCAAACTCTGTGTCAGTTCCCTTTAATGTACGAATGATGTGAGACAGGGCAGCATTTTGTCTTCCTTTCTGTTTAATGTCTACATGGATGATCTGTCTGCCTTGCTGAATGAGTGTGGGACTGATTGTAGAGTTGGTAATATCATCAACTACTTAATGTATGCTGATGATCTTTTGTCCATGTAGGGCTGGTTTGCAGCAGCTATTAAGGGTCGGCTCTCAGTATGGTTCTGACTTTGACATCAAATACGATGCAAAAAAGAGTAACATCATGATTTTCAGGAGTAAAGAGGACACCAAATGATCCTTTCCTGACTTTTTCTTGTCTGATATCATCCTCAATGTCAGTGATGAGGTTAAGTACCTGGGACACTACATAACTGCCCACCTGTGCTGCTGTACGGTGCATTATTGTGCACAGATGCATGTGCAGGTTATCAGACTCACTTACATCCTGACCAACCCCACACAAACTTCAGTGAGGTTCTTTTCTAGACTGAAGAAGTTTACATGTAAATAAATGAATGTTTTGTTAAATGTTTTTAATATTTATGTGTCTGCTTTTATTTTATTTTTATTCTATGGGTCTGAAATAAAGTTTGATGATGATGATGATATGCAAATTAAATCTGCAAGCAGCTTGTCTAAAAAATTTTTTGTCAGTTTAAATATAATTTTTATAAAGATGTATAAAATATTTTGAACCAAGCTATATTTTAATTTCTGTTGATACAAATAAATAAAAAATAAACAATTTATTATTTTTAATACTGTATAAAAATAGTATGTAAAGGTTAGGTATTTGTATTGTTGTTGGAGGCGTTGCTCACATCTGGCCACTAGGTGTCGCTCTTTACCTTTAACTTATTCTACACCAACAGATTGCACACCTGTTTACATGAGACACAGGTTTGTTTTTTAATTATTTTACTTAACATCAAAGAAACCAATGTGATATTTCATTTCATCATCCTGTGATATTACTAAAAATGTCTTATGACCGAAATTATTTATGTTTATTTGTATTTAAAGGATAAAATAAGGTGTTTACCAGTCCGAGTAAAATCACATCCCCTCTTTAAAAAAAGGATTTATTTTAAAAAGTGCATTTTCTTACAGCTCAGCAGGCATCACGCTGCAGAGCTGCAGCCAGTAGAAGCAATTCACTCATTTTATTTATGGATGAATTCCTTATGATGCCTTCAGAGCGGTTTGATCTCCACACATCTCCCCAGGTGGATGAAGCTCTCTATAATGTATGAGAAGCGAGGAACAATAAATAAATAAATAAATAAATAAATAAAAACCTTCTTAGAAAAACAAAGATTTATTTGACATTTATTTCATTTGAAAACAAATAAAGCAGAAATAGCAGAGGCGATGTCTCTCCTCAGAGCTAATCTGAGACAGAAAACAAAAACAATAATCCAAATAAATCATTTTTTCCCCTTAAAAATCTTATTTGGCTTTTTTTTCCCCCAAAGGGACAAAAACATTAACAGAAAAGACAAGCAGCTTAAAAAAAAGGCATCAGTCCCATTTCCTCCCCGTTTATCACGATGATTCAGGGTTTGGGAGATCAGAGCTACATTGTTCAGTTCCCTCCATCACGCTGCATACAAGTCATCTGGGAAAAACAGACGCTGCTGGTGGAAATACGGAGTTGCAGTTGCAGCATGGCAGCAGTTTCTGAGTCTTTCTGAGTATTAACATGTACAGGAATGATTTATTATCATTTAACACATAATAAGATGTTTTAAAGTTAAACTTTACTATTTTTCCCACTTCAACACAAAAACCTTCACACGTCATTTTGCTGCCTCTTAAAAAGGCTTTTTGATGAGTCAAGCTTTACCCCCCCTCATTTAATCCTAAACTTCCTCACAGTTTTGTCGACTTAAAAACCACATTTCTCCTAATACGTCTTTAAGGAACCACTTTTACCTGAAAACAGACGTGGTCGTTCACATGCATCACACATCAACGAGACACGAGGCAGTTCAGAAGCTTTGCTGCGGTTCAGTTTGGCTGAATAACCTCGGGGAGTCCCACTATGAGCAGCAGAACCAGCTGGGTCGCTGCTCACGTCCACGAATGTGGCGATTAAATAACAAAAGTAGATTCTCAGAAGCTGTTGATGTAAATCTTACAGCTCTGCCATGTCTGTAATCACAGCAGGACGCCCTGCGACCAGGTAATCCGCCTCAACTGGTCGCAGTTAAAGAGGAAAGCGAGACGAGGGGTTTTAAAACGTTTTAACGGTAGCACAATGAAACAGTGAGACGCTGAAATCCACATTCAGACCAGTTAAAAACAAACAAACACAGAGAGGAACATCACATAAATACGTAGGTACAAATCAACCTTCAGGTGCGTGTTGGCGGCTCGCTGGCGTACACAGAGGCATTGAGTGTGTGTTTCAAGCTGATCCGCTCAGTACGAGGTTCTGCTATAGCCCAGTTTATTCATACTGGTCTCACTGGGAGGAGAAGAGTTCGTCACGCTGATGTTTATTAGTGTGAACTTGTACCAGCAGCTGTCTGAATGGCTGCAGGTCCGAGCGATCGCGTGTAAGGCTACAAATAAACTCCTCCCCGTTTTCTCCGTCGCCACGACGACACTCGCGTCCCGGGATCCGGGTTCGGGTTTTCCCCCAGTTCTGCTCAGTCGGGGAGGAGCAATCGTTCCAAAGCGTACTGCAAGTTTTCCCAGTTCTTCCACAGCAGCGCCAGCACGGACACGCCCACGCAGGTGAGCGCCAGGTGGAAGCGGCTGCGCAGCAGCGGCGTCGTGAACTTGGCCGCCGTGGAAACGCACACCAGGATGACGGTGACGATGGCCAGCATGATGTTGATGCACTTCCCCAGCAGCACTTTAGCGTCGGTGTTCTCCAGCTGGACCGTCTGCTGCTGCTGCTGCTGCTGCAGCTCCAGCTTGGACACGCGAGTCTGGCACGACTCCAGGATCTCCTGCGCGCGCGCACGCACGCACACACACACACACACACACACACACACACACACAGAGAGCAGGTTAAAGGTCAGCTGCAGGAGTTTGTTCACCGCAGACACTGTTAGCGGCTACCGCAGTGTTTGATGGGACTTTCTTCACCTGTGTGAAGCAACTGTTATGCTTGAAAAGTGCTGTATAAATAATGGACATAGTTTCGGTCACATTACTGCTTTGGTAAATTAGTGGTTTTGATATTTTTACTAAACATTTTGTACCAAAACATTGTGAGAAATAAAGAAAGGCTCATTTGACCAATCACAAGTGGCCAGCAGCAGATTTTAGCATAATGGCGCTCCTTAACAAGACGACTCCATCTTGCATCCTGTCTCTTCTCTGAGCTCTCTCCAGCCAGTAAAAGTCAGTCTTATGTGCTGCTTCATCCCGTTTATTTTCCTCACTGCCTCCAATAATGTTCTCTTAAATGAATCACAGTGTGTGTCCTAAAGGGCCAGCGTACTGGTTTCTGACCACCAGGATGCTGCAGTGAGGTGTCCAAATGAATCAGAAGGTCTGAGTTAAATTTGGACACTTGGGTAGTTTTGTTATACATCCTAAACCTGCACAAAATGACAGATTATCTTGTATGTTTGCAGAAAAAAGGGATCAAATGAACAGACTAAGCTTTTCTTTGCTGCTCTTTAACCTTTTGTAGCTCGATCAGAGCAGATGGATGTCTTCTGATTCTCACAGGCTTCATTTTGTCCCAACAAACGCTGCTGTTTGGAACAACTGTAAGGTCCTCAGGTGTTTGCACAAAGTTGGCAAACAACAACGAGCCATCTACATAACAGAGAAGATCCAGATGTGTCAGACTGAGTGCAACTGGGCAAAGAAAGTAGGCGAGCAGAGCACATAATCCTGTAAACGCCTCCGTCACACTGTCTGCACGGTCTGAATCACAATGTTAGCTAAAAAGAGACGTAGCAGAGTTAAACCGGGCGTTTCTGCAGGAGAGCTCAGAGTATTAGGACTAAGCAGCTGTGCAGCCAGAAGAAAACAACTTATCAGTAAGGCTTAAACAAAACAAACACAACAAGCAATTCAATTTACTGAGGAGCATGCACGGGACCGTGTCCTCATGCGTCCAGATTTGCTCTGTTCCACTGAGCAGCGTGCATCAGAGGAAGAAGAGCAGCAGATTAAGTGCTGCAGCCATCATGCGTAGCGTCCACTTTTACTCATCTGGTCGGGTCAGAGTTCAGTGATGTTATAAAACAGACAAAGGATGACCCGATTTTTTCTTTTTAATAATAATGATAAGAGCTGTAACAAGTCTGTTTCCCATTAAAACGGCACGATCACACAAACACCTGGTACCTGTATATCCCGGGCTCGCTCGTAGGCCTGGTAGGCCACCTTCTCCTCGATGCTGGCCAGCTCCTGCTTCAGATTACTGGTCTCGTGCTGGTGGAGCTCCGTCAGGTCGTTAAACTGGTCCTCCAACTGCTCGAACCTGGCAGACGGGCGCCCACGTGCATGCAGAGTAGGTGGAGGCAGAGCGAGAAACAATGCATAATTGAGCGTGTGCGTGGGCACCAAACAGTACAGCAGTTTATCTGCTTGCCACTAGTTGACTCAGTGTGCGAGAGCTCTGCCTCTATTTCTGCCACACAACAGCTTTAAATTACGACCTTTTAAACCGTAAATAATATGTTAAAGCTCATGCAGGAGAGAGATGGCTCGTGGGTAACGGAGGAGAGGCAGGTTATAAATGTTTTAGGTCTGATTTATGACAGGATGAGGATCATTCCTCCAGCATCTCACCTGTATCTTTCCTCTTGCATCACCTGTGTGAAGTAGTTGTAGTCTCTTTTAAACTGTGTGTTTAGAGTCGCCATGTCATCCGCCAGCTGTTGCTGAGCCTCCCTGATCTCCCTCACCATGTCCAACACCTCCATCAGGCGGCCGTTAGAGTCCGACCTCCCCGGTCCTCCGGACCCCGCTGCCGATCCGCCCGCGGGGTTCCCGTTGGAATCAGCGGAAGCCGACGTCCCCGTGGAGCACTCGTCGTCGCTGTGGTACTTTGTCGCCTTGGCGACGGTCGTGGCGCTGCCGCTCAGACCCCTGGCGCCGCCCTCCGCCTGCAGCCCCGACCCCGCCTCCATCGAGCTCTTCAGGTGAGCGATGTTGTCGGCGCTGCCGAACTTGTTCCGGATGAGGTTGGCGAACTCCCGCGACTTGTTAAAGAAGAACGGCGGCGAGAGCGACACGCCCGGTCCGATGGTCTTCACCTTGTCCAGCGCCGGGTGTCTCCCGCTGACGTCCCGCAGGCTGCCCTCCTTGCTGTGACTCTCCGACTCTTTGTCTTTGTGTCCGTGCTTCCCGTTGGTCTCGCTGTCCTTCATGCGCCGGTGGTACTGCTCCAGCTTCTTCTGCAGCCGCGTGATGGTCTGCGCCGACTTCTGGTTCTTCTTTTCAAACACCTGACGTATCCGAGACACCTGCTGCTTGTCGGCGTTGTTCACCAGCTTCAGGTACTCTGCCACATTCTGGTCCCGCGCTGCCTGCTCCACCTTAATCTGCTCCGTCACCTGAAGGCATAAAAATACATTTAAATGAAAACAGCCTCGAAGAATGTCAAAATATGCACAACTCCAGGTAGATTTCAGCCAATAAGGAAACAGAAAGTCTATCCTGCAAAGTTTCTTACTTTTCTTATAAAAATAATCACGTTAATGAAATAAAGATGCTCGGATTGGCTTTTTTTAAGGTTAAAATGATGACAAACAGCTTAAAAAGTGATGATCTCTCTCTTTAAAAACAAAACATCTCTCTTTTTCAGACCAAAACAACGTTCATTTGCTTAAGTCTACCAGCTGATTAACCTGAGACCTCTGGAAACACTGTTTTTATATAGTTTTGTTTTACACTGACCCACATGGTCCTGAATCATTCTGCATTAAAAACACATCCAAGCAGTTTGGTCTTGGTAGCTAAAAACACATTTATGAGGCTAATTTTCAGCTTTAAAACACTTTGAAATGGTTTTCTTTGTGCTCACTGGTTTATTTGTAGCCCTAAAAGCAGGAAACAGTCCTTCATTTATTAATAACATCCAGAATCTTGCTTATTTCCCTGTTTTTACTGGAAAATCTAATAAAAACGGGTCAAAGAATGGTTTTAATTGACATCCCTCGTTACTGTGACCAGATCTGTAAAGCAGGAAGATTTTTCCTGACCTTAAGGATCTTCTGCTGGAGGCTGTCGATCCCCAGCGCTCCCTTTGTGAAATCCAGACCCACACCATTGTCCACCACGTCCAAGTTGGACTCGGAGCCGCCTCGGCGAATGGGCACCGGGATGCTGAGGATGTTGACATCGCAGCCGCTGCGCTCCGCCTGTGGACACATAAACATGCAGATGGTAGAAGAGATGTTTTCCACACTATTTGCTGAATAATCCTGATAAAATGTCTGAATCTCCTGTCAATCAACATCACCGGGGAAGAAACGAGAGACGGCACGATGAAGCCTGAGGATCTGAAACATCCCGGAGGCGAGTGGCGCCCTGACTCAGCAACAGACACATCGCTAACATGACGGTTCAGCGTCTGAGAGGTGTAAAACTGACATGACTCAGTCCACATCACCGGAGAGGAAGTGTAAACCCGCCAGTGCTCCAAGCACTGCAGTGACATTAATATCTAATCAGGGCAGAAAAGCAGATTTCATACGTCTGTTTCCAGCAAAGACCTGGTGTGTAAACCTGTTACAGGTAAAACTGTCAGGTGTGTGTGTGTGTGGCTTGAAGCAATGCCTCTTTTATCTTCCCTTTCTGGAGAGAACACACCGAAAGCTTGAAAAAGAGCGATATCGGGGGATAAAAGAGAGCTTAGAGTGACCTCTTCAGTGGATCGGTGTGCTCAGACTGATGGGACGTAAATCTGCAGCGAGTCCTGCCTCCAGTGCTTCTTGTTCTTTGCGCTGACAAAAGCCCACAATTATATAAGGCCACCTAAAATATTAGTAACTCCAGTTGCCACGGCAGCGAAACACACACACACAGACGGACTTGGCTCTGAAACACACGTACAAAAGCAAACCGGCGACACCCCCCCGAGGGCGGGTTTTTATGCCTCGTCTCGTCTCGCGGACGGAGCGAGCAGGATAACCGTCATGTGGCTTTTAGCCGTACCGCATCCTCCTCGTCCTGCACAGCATTTCTACTCCATCAGAACTTTGCATCATGTCAGATCATGTATGTGCACATAAACACATAAAGCATGAAGCCTGTTTTACACTGAGTTTCTCTGAACATCATTTAAATCAGTTTATTTTATCTCACTATCATGTGGCTTCCTCCATTCATATTCATCCACAACGACATCCTAATATATTAAATATTCATTAAAATGTCAAAAACCAGAAGAATCAATCACTCAAGTGCCAGAGAAGTAGGAGCCAAGGTGGAGGAGAGGTTAAACAAGACTGCATCATTCAGCCATCAATCAGACAGAAACAGGATGATTTCTGCTTTGCTGTGTCGGCGTCTGCAGGACGTGTTTGTGCAGAAGCAAACCACTGGAGTAGAACAAGTGGAGTACGAGAGAGCGGACACGGCACCGGATCCATTCTCAGACCGTCGGAGCATAAACAAACATTCACTTTCCCCAAAATAAAGAACCATAAATAATAAAGTTAGATGATAGGATATCTTAAATAAGCTGCTTCCTGACATCGCGTAGTAACGTAATGCTGCAGGAAGGATGGACATCTAAGACCACGTCCAGGAGTTCCTCCTTCACTTTGGCCTGGCCTTTGTTTGCCGTGGCTTTAAACTTTACTGAAACGCAGCCAGTGATGTGAAAGGACTTTTACAAAAGACACACAGCAGAGGAAAAAGTAGCCGTTGAAGCAAAGCAGAGTGTTCAGAGTCCCAAAAGAGCACTTCTGTGTGGATGAAACATCCGAACAAATAACCGTAGCAGAATTAAACTCATCTATGGACTCAGCAAGGACTTGTCGCTCTGTTCGGAGTCAGAGAGACAAACTTCACAAGATCTTTCTCCATTAAACAACTTCATCTCAACCCCTAAAAAAGAGGAGATATGTAAATGCACACGCAGTGCATGTGTGTAGATAATCTACGACATCCTCCATACTAGAAGGCGCCGCTATGTGGCTGCTAATTATGGTAGCTCTGTGTTAACTCTCGGGATTTTTTGTATTGTATCGTCTTTTTTAAGACATTATCTGTTCATTTGGGTTTGTCCAGGAAGATTTTTCACGCTGTTTCACAGGAGTCTTTCTGCATATTCTTTTTTGTTGCTATTTCAAGACTGTTTATTAGAGTCTCCATGGCAACGAGACTTGCTCACCATGGGATTTGCTGATAATACTCTCCAAATTCAAGATTATCTGTGAAATAACACTTCAAATCCCAACACAGTTGAAAAGAAAAATGATTAAAGATTTAAACCGTTTCTTCCAACTGTTGTGATGCTAACATGGGATCGCTAGCTAACATAACTGATGAGCTCCAGGTGCTAACCGCGTCTCAGAAAGAATACAGAGAGTGCAGTTTTATGTGCTTCACCGAGACATGGCTGCATGAACACATCCCAATGCGTCTGTACACGGCTTCATGACGGTCCGTGCAGACTGCAGTGAACGGCTCGGTGGAGACCTGGGGGGAGGTGGAGTCGCAGTGCTGGTTGGCCAGCGTTGGTGTCATCCTAAACGTGGTGCTGTTGGGGAGAGGATCTGCACGGGAGACATGGAACTGCTAGCTTTAGTCAGCTGCTCCACCAGAGAGGACCCATCGTTCAGCAAGATTTAATTCATTTCATTTTATTTGACAGAGATACTTTAAAATACAACCCAAACAATAGTTTACTCATGTTAAACCTCGGCTATCGTTCTTATTAATACCAAGTCATTTAGTTCCCGCAAAATGTTGACGTGTGTTTTCTTTCTGCTCTTTGAAGCCAAATTATATCAGTATTTTTAACAGATTTTTTTTGTTACTATCTTTATCAATAAAATGATGACAAGATGATGTGGTTGATATAAACGCCTGCAGCTGGTACAGTTATCGGTATCTATGGGTAATGTGTATTTCCTTAAATCTTCTTTCAGAAGGTCACCAGTTTCAGACAAAACAGCGCCATATTACACCAGAAGCTTTTCGCTATGCTAATCAAGTTATTTACATGCAAACCAACCATCCCGCAGGATTTCCAAAAATGTTTCCACAACACTGTCATTTTTAACTCTATCCATTTTATTTGTGACTTTTTAATGCAATTTCATAAGCAGAAAGCAACAAAAACCGAAATCCAAACAAACATTTGCATAAATACAAAGAAAACAAGAAATGGAAGCTGAAGCCATTGTCAGTAATTAGAAAAAAAAGCTGCAAGTCTTGCAAACTGTCTTACCCGGGGGAAATCTTCGTGTCTTCATTAAGGCCGAGAGGCAGATTTGAATATGTGAAGGGCGTTCATTAAGAAGTTCAGCATGAAAGAATCAACTCAAAAGGTTATAGATTTAAATTCAAGCATAAAATGTCATTGGAAATTGATAAGGACAAGTGAGGGGAGCCTTTAGGGGAAGGCAGTGGGATTGTTCATCACTAAGAGAGGCATTATGTTGACAATTATTCTATGAAGGAGGGAGGTTTTATTTTCTTTTAAAAGATAAATAAACTAGCTCTCTTTCATCAGACTACTCAAACAGCAGGCAGCTTATGGCTCTGCTGTCTGCAGGCTAAACTGGACGTTGATTCATTCAGGGTTGTGTTCTCTCGCCTCGGCTCTTCTCCCTTTTATTCAAACACCCTCACATCCACTCACAGTTCAGTCTCCATCCTTAAATATTCAGATGACACAACAATAATTGGACTAATCACCAACAATAATGAAGGAATAAAATGAAATGAAAAATACTTTATTGATCGCAGAGGGAAATTTGAATTGTAGTTTTTTAAATACAAAAATATTTAATGAAGTCTTCACTGTTCTTGTTGGGATGGTGCCGTCCACACAGAAGTCCATATAATCCGTCACACACTCAGTCAAACTGTTGATGTCCTCTCCATGAGGACCACAGAGGAC
>JBAMHV010000025.1:4080371-4091496 GCA_037177535.1 Pseudomugil gertrudae
ATGACAGTGGAAGGTCAAACCACCTATTTAAATCACTCTTTATCCAGTGTAAAATCGTCTTGAAATTTAATTTGTACCAATAGAAATATTCTTAAATTATTTTATTAAGAAATGCTCGTTGAACTATTTACCAGCATCTTTCAGTGTGTAATTAATCTGTTTTTTAATTTTCTCTACTGCTGTTAATGGATCTGGTTTGGTCCAGTATCACAGCTGAATGGAAAAAAAGACCAACAGAGTATGAAACCACGGTAAAGTTAATGAAAATCTTCCAATTTACTTCACAGCTTTGATCAAAGGTTGTTAGAGATGAACAATGGATTCACATAAATGCACACCTCTGCCTCCCACTTAGTCTGTGATTAAACCATTAACCTCTCCACACAGTTCACTGCCTTTTCATCATTTTTTTACAACAAAACAAAAATTAAACCCAAGGACAAGCAAAATATTTATATATATTTTATTAAAAACTGTTGCCTGACAGTTTAAACATGTGTATAAGAGACTCTATCTCTGAAAGAGTGTTTACAAATGTTAATGTACAACCATGGAGAACGTTTTACACTCATCTTCATATGCAGGAGATTATTTTCCTTTACAAATGCCCGAATCTAAAGCGCTCTAATGGGATTCAGTTATTTCCCTCCTTCACTAAAAATGGAAACCTTTTGCTCTTATTAAATGTTGTAGCTCTGCAAAGCATGAGGAAACTTTTAATTGATGCTTTTGGAAGTAAAAACTCTCGAGTACCCTGGCATAAAAATGAGTGGATGATAACATTTTAAACAGAGCACCTGGATTACTGCAGTTCATCTCACAATAGATTAATAATTAATTAATCTCCTGTAAGAAAATGTTCAATTCTAAAAATTATTTATGGAATATAATTCATGTCTTTACCCCATAAAAAAGTTTCTGATTAAAATAGTTTCTAAACAAACCCTGACTCTTATGAGTGGCAGCCTGCACTTTTTTTAAAAAATATACCTTCCTATTTTATAAATATTAGCTCTTGGCTTAAAAAAAAGATCAATGCTGCTCTTATGTTCATATACACAATACCTTTAGCCATTTCCACTCCGGCTAAAACAAGTCTGCATTCATATATCTACATTATTCGTGGCATTTCCAGTTGTCTCCAGGATGCAGGATCTTTAGTAAAACCATGATTATAAAACATGTTTTGGCATTTAAAGTGTAAAAATCTACATTTAAAATCTCTTAACCAGAGAGACGAACCTAAGAAGCGTAACATTAACTTCCTGTTTCTGTGTTACAGCCCGACCTTCACAGTGAATTTCCACCTTACGCCTCTATGCTGTGAATGTTTCACGCTCCTGTGCAGCGAAAAGCTGAAAGAAGTAACTCCTTCACCCAAAACACACATGAAAAACATCATTCCCCGACTCGGACGGGTTTCAGTGTCCAACACGACTTCCACGCACACGCTTCTGGACTTGACCTTTGACCCACAGCTGTGACTCGCTCTGCTGAAGCTGCTTTGAGATACATTTGGACAAAATGACTCCATTTCTGGTTCCCGTGTTCATGTTTGTGGCGTATTTGCTCCACCCGGAGTCGTTCCTGAGCTGGTGAACCCCGACCGTCGATCAGTGGGGGGGTTGTTGTGTCGTCTGATCGGCTGACTCTGGGGGGAATAACGCTTCTACTGCTCGAGAATCATCGCCTCCTGGAAGGCTTCGATCCACCTGAAGAGAAAAGTGCAAAACAAAGATTCGCGTTACTGAAAAATTCAAGTTAAAATCAGAGATGTTCGATATCGGGATTTTAATCAATATCCTGCATATTTATCCAATATGTTTAGACTCCGCGACCCCCAGGTAAAACATAAACTACATCATATCAACAAAAACTACATCATATCCAGTAAATCCGACATTAACTACACGTCTGCAGACGCTGAAATAAACCCAAAACACGTGGACTCTGCTTCTAAGCATCTTATGCGGCAAGTGACGACGCGGTTTGATGATGTCACAGCATCAGGATTTACTGAGTTGTGTCAAACAAACAAACATATCTGGAAAACTACACATCTGTGATGGACTGGCGACCTGTACAGACTGAAGCTGCCAGCTTCCCCGCGACCCTGAATGGGACAAAGCGGTATAGAAAATGTTCTTCCACCCTAGCAATGCTCGTTTTTACAAATGAATTTTGTCTTAATAAAAGTAATTTTGAATGAATTAAATAAATGCAGATGACATGGTCTTACACGGCCTGTTACAACCTCCTTACTGTCATCATTTAAAGGTTCAATATTGTGCATTTAACAATAATTTCATCTCGATGTCGGAGGTCCAACAATGTTGTTTTTAGTGTTTGTAGCCCAAGTTTAGACTTGCTTAGAGTAGCTTGGTGAAGAGATGACAGGATTTTTCTCATTTTCAGGACATGGAGACACATTTTAACTGTAACCCCCATGGTTACTGTTGCTATGCCCTGAAAAGCTTTCTACTCCACCATTTTTCTCCCCTCCAAAAAGCATGGATTTTTCAGCTTAAGATATTCACTTAATGTTTCAGACGTAATAGCTGGGAAATATCAGCGAGAAGTAGACAGAAAAGATCGCAATTTGTTTGTGAGAAATGAACTCCTAACTTCATAAGACTCTAAAATCAACATGGCTCATTCGTCATAGGTGGATAATAAAGATCTGCCCTGTTCTACTCTACTCTATTACAATTCAGGATCAAATCTGGGAAAGGCGTCTCAAAAGTCTGTGATGTCATCAGTATGTGACACAAATGCTACCGGCTAACTAGCTAGCCTATTGTCTGTTCAGGTAAACAAAGCATCTGTGTTCTTCCTCATTGAACCAGGGTGTCATTTTTTGGGACACCATTGCAGATTATCTTCTTCTTCTGTGTTTATTTCCTGTCAGCAAACAAAAATTAAACCGGCACGTTTGCCACCTTTAAAACCCGGGTGGGAAGTTGCTGTCTAATGACATCACTACATCAGGCCAATCAATGGCCACCAGCCTGTAGATGTCACGCTATAAGCCCGACTCTGCCCGGTTGTAACCTCGAGGTCTTGTAGAGCAAGTACAAGTCAAAAAGCTGACACTCCATGGTAACCATGCACACTGCAGTCCCATACCTCTGCGCTGTGGGGATGTCGTCGGCTTTGAAGATGTAAAACAGTGTATTTTTGTGATACAGCTTGAACTGCAGCTTCTGAGCTGGCCCGTTCTTCTCCTCCCGCAGGAAGAAACCCAGCAAAGGTTGGCTCTCCAGCGCTGCAACATCCTACACGAAGAGACGGCCGTTACAGAGAAAACCAGCGCCAGAGTCCAGAGAAGCGGCGTTAAGGTGAGTGCGAGTACCTCACTGGCAGCGTAGGTGTACAGGACTTTATTCTTAATGACGAACCACAGCCTCTTCCACTGCTTCTTGTTGCCTTTGGACCGGTTTAAGTAGCCGCTCATGGAGGAGTTCTCTGTGTTGGCAGACACCTAGAAAAGCAGCACAAGAGAAGAAACTGTTGCAGTTTGTTCAATGAAGCTTGAAAAGGACAAAGCTCATGTTCTGCACCTCTTTCAGCGCTGCAGGAATCTTCTTCTGCTTCCTCGTGAAGGAGAACGCTCCAGATTTGATGGGAGACACCGAAGTGGAGGCGCAGCGATCACCTAAAACGTCATACAGACATAAAACATACAGGTAGAGAAGACCTGTGTGTGTGTTTGTAGATCTTTATAAAGCTTTTTTAATCTGTTCCTGCAGGAAAGCAACAGAGAAGCAGGCTTTGTGGTTCAGAGGCAAAATAACTGTGATTCCTGCGCTCTCTCATATGATCAAATTCAGCCATCGTGTCTCGTTTTCCACCGTTTATCGATGTTAAACGAGAATGCTTCCCGTATGGTGCAGGTGTGGGAGGACACACACACCGTGATCGCATCCTGGGGTATTCTTACAGCGATGCAAATAAAAAAAACACGTCAGTTTAAAACTCTTTTCAAGCTTTTCGGATCATTTAAAAGATATAGCTGCTTGAATTTGATGAAAAAATGGAACGGAGCAGGATGAACAGGCATAAAATGAGATGTTTTATAGTTTTCTTGTCATAAAAAGTAAAATTTTTCATTTGGATTAAATTGATTCAGATCATTTTGTACCTGATTTGTTATAAAAATATGTTAAAATAGTTATTAGATTGTGTGGTTGAGGTGTATTGGGAGGAAAAAGGACATCAAACGTGGCCTTGCTAAATGATTTCTAAGTTTATGTGGAAAATAAAGACAAAAGTAAAAGTATTATAACCAGACCCGACAGAGTTATCAGTACGTTACTGAAAAGTTACCTCTGCCACCAAGCAACAGTAAATAGTGTCATTTGGAACCAGTAAAAGATGGATCTTTCCCAGTCCTCCCTTACATCTGCAGCTTGCACATGACCAGGTGAACACATAACCTCTGCAGCCGTCGCTCCGCTGCCTCCCAGCTCGTTTTAGAAGCATCGGGGCGATCACTCTGGTGCTGTTGTAGCTCCCAGACTGTGGAACAACACACCACCACTGATCTCAGGCTATTTAAACCTGCTTTTTGCTAACGGTATTTTACTGTATTTGAAGTTCTGTGATGGACTGTTCCAGGTGTACCTGCCTCTCGCCTGTTAGTAGCTGTAATAGGCTGCAGCTTCCAGCCACCCTGAACCGGATTAAAGCGGTATAGAGTATGATGGATAGATGCTGGGCTCTTAACCTTTTTAGAGCCACAGGGATCACAGGTGAAACTGCAGGTGTATTTCAGAATACCGTAACTCCTCATGACCTCATGCAGCTTTCATCATTAAAACTGAACCTGTTGTAATGAATATATGTATTATTATGGTGCTAAACGGGTTTATTTATTGTTTTATTCTTGGATCTGTCCAGGGTGTATCCTGCCTCTCACCCAGTGATTGCTGGGATAGGCTCCAACTACCTATAAAAATGAAACTAGATGGATAATTTTAATGGTTTTATGTGTTTATAGGTATGTTTTATGACCCTGTTGTTAAGCACTTTGGTTATCTATTGGTTACTGTAAAATAAAATGATAATGATTGCCCTTGGAGCTTGATTTTCTGAGGTGATCATTCATATAAAAAAGTGCTGACTAGAGTATTTTTAGCAGCAGGAGGGTGTGAGAGGGTTTAAATCTCTACCTGCTTGATGTTTTTGCTCATGGTAATAATGAGTGATGTAATGTTGAGTTACAGAGTGCTTTACCAGCGTGTTTTAAACATTAACGGAGCTTAAAAAGCTGAAAACGATCCTTATTATCGGGGTTAATCTCTTCTAATTCTCCTTATTAATCAGAAATAACTCATCACTCACTATTCTCTTGCAGTTTGGCAAAGCAGTGATCACACACTCGAGCCGGTTGGTTCTTCAAGTACTCCAGGTAGTACTTATTGGCAGAGCACGCCTGACACACCACCTGTCGCACACACACATTATAACTGGGATAAGCAGGTAGTTATGCAGTAAAAAGATAAAGCGTTGGTGGTGCAGACCTTCCCACAGGCACGACAGTGATGCCTCCTCCAGGTGAGGGTGAACTCGCAGGTACAGATCATGCACATGGTGGCCCTCAGGTCTGGGATCCAGATGGGAGCCTTTGAGCCTAAAGGAGCCCCACTATCGACAACACCCTCCGCCTGACGGGAGAGAGCGATCTCCAGTTACCCTGGATGCACTGGACACACACTGCGCCCGCACGGAGCTCTCGTTTTACCTCTTCCTGACTTCGACTTGATATGAAAGTTGTTTTCTTCTTCGTGTAGTCGTCTATGGCCTTCGCGATGGCCTCCAACCACTCGTCTCTCTCTGTAGCCGAGCTGCAGACACAGAGCGCGTCATTACAGAACCGCTCCGGTCAAGCGGGGGAAAACTCAGCGAGTGCTGACCTGGCAGACAGGATGAAGGAGCGCTCCACGCTCTCTATGTTTAGCTCGTTCTGGTAGGCCTCCTGGCTCGGCTTGCTGACCTGCAGGACACAGGAAAGGAACACGGAAGAGTTAAAACCCATCCTGCAAGCGGGCAAAAGGAAAAAAAGGAAATCTGTTCATGTCGAACCTTCATTCCAGCCAGAGAGAGAACACTGTTGAGTTTATACTGGCCAGACTGGACTGGAGTGGTGTACATGAGTGCATCATTAAACTGGGGAAACAAACACAAGGACACAAACTGCTCAATAACCCAGTTTCCATTAGTTATAAACTCTTAATATGGATTTTATTCCATTTCCCCTCATGTGTTTGTGAATGTTTAAATGAATCTTTATTACTTAATGGTCATTTGAATATGACTGCAGGCAGAAACGTCTGCTAACGCTGATCTAACACATAGAGACGTAAGCAGATCCTCACCAGAAAAAACATGCGTGGCTGCATGACCTTCCTGGACAGCTTCATCAGAGTTCCCTCCTTCAGAAACACCTGCAGGAAAACCAGCACGCTTCCTTTTACTGGGCTGAAATGACTCTCACGTGTTGGTCACACGGCTGATATCAGCAGTGCATCTTACCCTGCCCGGCTGAACGATCTCATGGTGGCCATTGAGACTGTACTGAATCCGCATCAGCTTCTGAAAGTTATCCTGACAACCAGACACACACATGAAGGGACGCACGCAGCGGGACTCATTAATACATCACCAAATCCCGTCTTACCCCTTGTTTCATAATATCATTGGCATGATTGGCCACTTCCTTCACGATGCTGAGCGCAGCTGCAGGGATAGATAAAAACATCCGTGTTTCTTTTTCAGTAAAATGATCGATGCAGACAATAAACACCGCGCTCAGTCGAACCTTGTGTGTCTTTGTAGTCCTCGGAGTCTTCTGGGAGGTTCTTCAGATAGTCTGAAACAGCAAAAAGGCTTAAACGTATTATTTCCACAGCAACAGAAAAGCTTTTAAAGGAAAAGGAAAATGTAATGAAACCATTTCTCTGCACAGGTTGCTGCTCTTTACATGGGACAGTTTCACAGATCATTAACATGAAGGAATAAAAGATTTATTTCCCTTTGTTTGGGAATGTTTGGAGGAGTAAATGAGGGTGATTTTTAACTGGAATAAAGTAAAATGACCCTAAAAGTTTGGCTTATATTAAGCAACAGCAGGTTTCTCTCATCCTCTGGGTGGCACTAAGACATGACACTCCTCTCCAAGTTTCATTCTCGTGCTGCCATTAACCAGCGCTATGATGTCATAAGCCCTCGCTGAGGGCCGGATATGGGTCTGTGGGGGTGCTCGTACCTGTGAGCAGCAGCTGGTACTGAGGGATCCTCTGCACGGGTTTCAGCAGGTAGTGTTTCAGAGCCAGGCTGGCGCATCGCGGACTCGTCTGAGACAAAACATAAAAAACACAGACCTGTTTGTACACGCTCACACAGACACTCGCGTGTCTGCTGGCTGGAGACGGCGAGAGGACACATTTACATGTCTGGAGTCACGACGGGGGCGGGACGGTGCCGGAAACGTGACGTTTACGGAGGAGATGGCAATAAAGTTTCAGGATGCAGCTACCAGAGTCTGTCTTTGGTTTGCAAATAGTTTTTTTAACATGATGCAAAATCCTTTAAATGTCTGATTAAACTCAGCATTTCATCACCTCACAGGACATGTTAGCAGAATGTGATTCAGTTAGAAACCCTCTACCTCGAACTCTCTGACCACGGCAGCCAGCGCGGGGTTTTTCCTGCACTGCTCGTCCAGCAGAGCCACGTTGTTGTCGAACTGGCGGATGTAGGTGGAGTACATCTTCAGGTAGGGACCCTTCTGGACGAATATGTCCGACAGTCTGTGGTGGTCGCTCCTGGAACCAGATGGGCAAAAACACAGTAGCGTTACCATGGAAACAGCTGCTTCAAGTCAAAGGCTCATTGATAGTATTGCTCCCAAGTTGAGATGCAGTGTTTTGTGTTGAACGTTTATGTCAGTAACAGAATAAAAGCTCTTTTTGCTGGAGCTGTAGGCTTTTGTTACGTTTTTGTGCACGTAGACTTAAATATGATACTGATGTGTGTACCAGTGTGCGATCCTCTCCTCCAGCTCTCTCAGCAGGTCTTTGTTTAGCTGATACAGCTGAGGCAGGTAGTACAAGATCTGACTGAGGATCCGCTCGTCCACCACTGGCTTCCCGTTCTGACGTGTTGCCTTGGCAACAGCATCCCGAAAGTCCTGTGGGGGAAATGGTGGGGGGTTAATTCTGACGGACGGGGTAGGTCGGCACATGGAACACCTGGTTATCACTCCATAAACACCCTCCTCCTCTTCCTCCACCCCTCCCTGCCACCTCCCCCCGTGTATTTCATGATGCGGCTGAGTCAGCACTTCCACTTCGCCCAGCGTGCCAACACACACACACACACATGCACCTGGAAGGAAGCAGGGAGGCTGTGTTAGCCGGAGCTTTCCCTCTCTCGCCAAAGCACCGAACGTGTACAGCTAGAAAGCTCCGTGGTTTCACGTAATGGTAAACAAACCCAACTCCACGAACCCAGGACCTCACAAACCGGCATCTTCAAACACACAAACGTAACGGAAAGACGTAAAGATTTCCCACAAGCGTAAAGTAGAGACGCTGCAACCCAAACAGCGACCTTGCACACACACACAAAACATGCTACACACACATATGCACACACACAGATTATTGAAGGCATGTGTGTGTCTGGAGGTCGTCCACGCGGCCTGAGGAAGCAGCTGCTGCACGGCCAGGCCGTCCACAGAGAGAGAGGAATGCGATCTGACCTCCTTTCTTGGACAGAGCTGCACGGCTCGCCCTCTCTAACAGCCACTGGACACTTTTCTACAAATTAAAAGCATGTCTGAGACAAATAGATCCTCCAACGTGGGCTGAATGAAGCTCCTCGCCTGGGATTCCCTCTCTTTGTATCCATGAAATGCATGTAAACAAAGACTTCCCTGTTAAAAAAAACACGTCACATAAATTGTTTTAGTCTCTAAGTTATTCAGAATATTTCAGGAGAAGCTAAATATAAACAGAGCGAGGTAATAAATCTATATTTATGAGCAGAGTGCTGACACTTTGCATGCTCTTCACTGCAGAAACCAACATGACATCATCCAGTCACATGGTTCCTAACGGAGGAGTGCTGATATTTCCATGCCAACTATTTCACTGGAATTTAATCAGATGGATGTTTATTCCATGTTTTAAGAAGAAATAAATAGCAGTATTTAAGGATTTCTGGTTTGTTAGCTTGACATTGTTTCCTGAGAGGATGCAGAAGATGCAGTATATATGTGTGTAATGCAGGGATGCAGTGCTGCATTCAATGAAGCTGGACTCTATTTACATGTTGCTTTGTGACAGGATGAAAAGTTAGCAGAAAGCTAACAGGAGGAGCTTTTGCTGCACCTTCAACTGGCAGTCTGTCCAGGGTGTACCCTGCCTCGATTGCTGAGATAGGACCCATTACTGGGAACTGATCTGGAGCTCCTGAAACTGGTTTTCCAGAACAGATTGCTGCCAAAATTTTTTTACACCCTCAACACAGTCGGTCAGAGGCTTCTTTAGGTCGCTGCAAAATAGATAATTAAATAAAAAACAATAACTACCACATGAAGTCCCCTTTGGAAGATTAGATTTAGAAGAAGTCGTGTCTTGGGGGCTTTTTTGAGAATATTCGTCCATCAAACAGGAACAAAAAGCTACTGAATTGTTTCAGACTTGTCAAAATAAAGTGATTATTATCATCTTAACCCAGAGGTGCATGAGTCCTGTCCTCAGAGCTTCTATCCTGCAACCCTTCTCTAACACACCTGAATCAGACGACCTCTGCAGAGCCACATCACATGCGGATCAAGGAATTCAACCATTTGTTTCAGGTGTCTAGGAGAAGAAGTCAAATATCTTTCTCAGAGTCACCCATCTGTAACTGCAGAACATGCAGAACAAACATGAGCATTCAAGCCTTTTTTCTTGCATTCAAACAATTCGGTTTCATTCGGCTCTGCCTCTCCCCCCGCCTGCTGCACAACCAAAACCCACTTTAAAAGCCTCAGCTGTGGACTAACCGCATTATTCTGCTCTATGAAAGCACCGAAGCAAAGACAACAAAGCTTTGATCACCTTTCAAAGCAGTGCCAGTGTCTGTACAGCTAACAAACAGACTGACCGACCAAACAGACGATTACATGCACATTTACCACGTCTTAAATTAACTGGACACTTACGATGTGAAGAAGCTTCAGGACATCCACAAACCTGATAAAAAAAATGGATAAAACATCAGTGGAATGATGCAGCTTTCAGTGATGCGAGTTTCTGCTTCAGCACTCACACTTTCTCCGAGCTCATGATCTCCTGGGCGATGTGCACCACCTTCTTCCTCTTCATCTCGTCCTCTTGCTGCAGGAGCAGAAACACAAACGGTCAGGCGTCGCCACGGAACGGACACAAAACACCACAACGGCTCTGCGCTCACTCACGGGCTCGCTGCAAACCACCATGATGGCTTCTCAAACAAACAGCTCCAGCCTGGAGCAGGAGCCTTCCTCCTCTTCCACACTGCTGCTGAATGCTAATGGGGGGGAGGCAGTGTCTCAGTGACTCAGTTTGGACACTGGCCTTGGCCTCTGCTGCACTGAACCCCCTCCCCCGGGCCCTATCGGAGCCTGTATTAGTGATACCGCTGAGCTTTGAGAGGCATCAGGCACAGGTGTTGACAGCTTCATATAGGAGGTCACACAGGACGAAGAAAGAAAAAAACCCCTCTTACAATCATTGAGGGAGCTATTTCTGTTTGCTCCCCCCACCATCCTTTTAGCACACACACACACACACCTCTAAAAGGCCGGACACAAGCTGCAGACACACTTGGCTGCATAGGAGTCGTCCATTGTGACCTGTGAAAGCTCAAACATCAGGTCTGAATAATAACCCTAATAATGCCTTATATAATACCTTAACAGGAGGAGATCCTTTCACATCAGCTGTTGTGAGATGCTGGGAGGAAACACAGGCTAAAAGCAACAGAAATAACTCAAATATAGAGCAAAATGTCAACTACCAGAATAAAGTGTCTAAAAGCATTTCAATAATTAATAAAGCTAAATATATGCTGGAATATAAATCACTACATATAT